>LBNU01036785.1:3260-14186 GCA_014162995.1 Artemisia annua | reverse complement strand
TTGAACGTGTCAAAATACCGAAGTACACGACAACGAGTAGGAAGAGGTTGAAGTTTATTATCGTTTGGTAAAGGACCGTTTATTTGCACCACTGGTTTAACTGGAGCTACATAAGAAGTAACTTCTTGAGGTTTGATAATGTACCATGGTTGTTCAGATTTCTCTTTTTGCGAGGTAAAAATATCAGTTATTGGAGGCATTTTAGAGTAATCAAAAGGCATATTGTATTTAACGTTTTCCATTTTTGATCGACTCTCTTCTTCAATTTCATTTTCCTATTCACAATCATATACAACAGTACGAACAACAGTATCATCAAAGAGATGATCTTCACTATATAAATTTGGAATCTCATTGAGTGCTACACGAAAAAAACATGGTGATTCACTTCCAATTGCAAAGCCGTGACCATTGTTTGTTCGTTTTACTGGAAACTTTTGAATTGTTGTCACTGAATTACTAGTTTGATATACAACATTTTGAAATTCTTTAAACTTATGTTCCAATTCAACAATCTCATCTACGTATGACTTAACTTTTTCTCTGGTTTTGCGTTTATGTTCTGTGAACTCAGTTTGACAATTTGACAACTCAGTTTTAGTTTGTAAATGACTGCATCAAGTTGTGCAATTTGTTGTTTGTGTTCAAACGCTTGTTTTTCCAGATCAGAAGCTAAGTTATTTTTAGACTCCATAATTTTAGCAATTTGATGTTCTAACTCTTTTTCGTGAAGAGAAGATTTTTGAAAAGCAACTTCAAAGCCTTTTTCCCGTTGAACCAGTTTTTCCGCGTTTGCCAGTTGAAATTTATAGCACTCAATATCCCTAGTTAACAATGCATTTTTCTCTTTCAATCTAGCATTAAGCTCTTGACATTTAATATTTTGAGATTGACTAGTCATGAGAAAGGACTAAAGTTCTGAATCTGGACCAGACGAAGGATCAAGATGTTCAACGTGAGCATTGTTATCATTGACAGTTTCATTATCCGAATCATCAAATGTGACAACCGGGTTAATTTGATAATCATCAAATATAACTTTTGTGTGCATTTGAGTATTCGTGTGTGTAGATAACAATGATTCATTTTGAACGCCTTGTTCCTTGTTAGATGCAGATGCAGATGGGGAGGCAATTTCATGTATCAGGCATGAGTTAAGATCAGTTACCTGAGATTGACCATCGGTGTCATACACTGGGCCCGAGTCACTTATGTGGAGTTCATGCATGTTGGCCATGAGCATAACAGCAGCTTCCAGATCTTCCATGTCATCATCGGAATGTGCATTAGCCATGAAGCTGTTGTCGTTGGCATTCGTATTGCTGCGGGCTTCATCTTTGAGAGCAAGGAGTAATGCCTGCTTGTGATACTTACTGCCTTGAGTTCGTGGTGATGGACATGCAGTTGCCAAGTGACCTATTCCATTGCAGTTATAGCATCTGATGACTGTATTTCCTGATTCAGTATTCCCTGTATCAACAATTTCTGCCTTTTTCTGAGGGACACCACCATTGTTCCTGAATCCTCCATTGTTGTTAAACCGTTGTCCAGAATTGGAGTTACCCATATAACCACCCGATCCAAATCTTCCACTGTTACGATTCTGAATTTCAACGCGACCATCGTGAATGACAGCTTGATTCCTTATGTTTGAAGATGTACGAAGACGATTGTTGGACTTGTTTGAGAATTTGCTGAAAGCTCGAGCAATGAGTGCAATTCCTTGGTTGAGACTGTTAAAGTCCTCATCATCATCGTCATCATTAGCAATGTGTTGTGAAGACAAGGTGTCATTGTTGTCATATGAAGCAAATTGATTTGCAAGAGGGTGCATTGTGGAATCAAAAGATGAATACTGAGATGGATTGTTGAGATAAGCCTGTTCTGGATGATAAACATTGTGTTGTAATGGTGGAGATGGAACATGTGATTGAGCAACAAGCGCCAAAGAGTTTGTAGGTGGGGGCTGTGAGTAATGTCCTCTGAGAGCGCGATCGTTGTCTACTTCATGTTGATGATGTTTCAGATAGTCATATAACAAACCATATGGTGTCTCATGAAGGTTCTTTGCTTGTCGAACAAATGTCACATACTTCTGCCAATCAGGACCGAGACATCCTAAGAACTTCGTGTTTATAGCAATCTTTGGTAAGATGATATTGTGTCTGTCGAGGTCATTAATGATGTTCGTGAAGCGGTGATAATATGACTCAAGTGATTCCATTGGCTCAATCATGAAATGTGTGTATTCCATGTAAAGTTTTGACTCCATGTCCTCCTGATTCAATTGAGTACCTTCCATTAGGAGATGAACATGTTCCCACATAGCCTTAGCTGTTTTCTGAGCATCAACACTGCGAAAGATCGGATTTGGTATGCCTTGAAGAATGTAAATCATAGCATATTCATCTGCTTCTTTGTGAAGTATTTGTTCAGCAGTAAGTTGAGCATCAGTAAGAGGTCTGTGTGAATCCGGTATGGGTGGATTAGCATTAGGATTACCAGGGACAAAGTTAGTCGGTGTTACAAACGGACCTTCAGTGATAACTTGTCTCATGTATTTGCCATGTGGTTTCTTGAGTTCAAGAAATCTTAGGAATCGACTTGACCACTGAACATAGTTACCGGGTGTGAGCATTGGTGGTGTGTCAAGTGAACCTGCTTCATGTCTTGATTGTTGAGTAGTGATGACTTCACACATTTGGTCAAACCAATGAGTTTGTTTCGACGGTTGAGTGATTTGTTGCATTGGAAATGGTGGAGGTTGAGGCAGTTGTTGATGTTGATGCATCATGACATGTTGTTGAGAGACCATTTGATTATATGGATATGATTGTTGAGGTTGTTGTTGTTGATATTGTTGTTGTTGTTGACGAAACAATTGTGTTTGATGATAGGGTTGCTGATGATGAAAGTTGTAGTACGGTGGTTGAGACATGATGAAAGACTTGTGTGTAAATGGATCTTGTAGAAGGTATAAGTGTTATGCCAATTCTCGAAAACTTTCCCAAGTGTGTTCTCGAAACTTTGTAGGTTGAATATCTCGAAATACAGTCAAAGTCTAAAGATCTCGAAAGATTACCAAAGATCTCGAAAAAAATTCCAAAGATCTCGAAAGTTGCAAGTTTTCGAGAAATTTTAAAGAAAATTTCGAAATCTCTAAGTTTGTGGAAAAAAGCAAAGTTTTCGAAAAAATTAGAAAAGATTTCGAAAATTCAAAAGTTCTCGAAAGCAGTAAAGATTTCGAAAAAGTTGAAAAAGATCTCGAAAGTTTTCAGATTTTCGAAAAAATGTTCCAAAATTATCGAGATTATACAAGCTCGATAATATCCAACGAGTCGAAGTGTTTTCTTTCTTATACAAGAGAGAAAAGCACTGAGTAAGCAACGGAAACACCTTTGGAGCAAATTACAAGGATCTCGAAAGTATGGGGTTTAAGGTTCTCGAAAATAAGTACAACTTTGGGCAGATTTTGCTTTTGTAAAAAGCAAGCCAAAAACACGTTTTTAATCCAAGATTCTTGTACAACTAACCTTAAAATGATGAAATCTTAAAGAAAGTTGCAAACTTAAACCACTTTTCAAAAATTTGAAATTTTTCGAAAAATAGTACAAATTTACGAATCTTAAATTTTTTGAAAAAATTTGAAACTTTGTTGGTTGTTTGAGTTTGTAACACAAGTTTGAAGACAAAGATGTGATAGAAACACGAAACAAACAAGAAAGTTGCAAGCTTTTGCAAAAAATAATCGAGTAAAAACAAAGTTTTTGGTTCGTTGGAAACAAAAACAAAATATACACCTTCTTCTAGCGATTGATACCACTTGTTAGGTCACCATATTGTAAACACAAGTATAGAAATGAGATGAGAAATAGAGTTTGGTTGATTAAATCAATATGAAAGGTAAAAGTGCAAGAGTTTTCTTAAGATAGTGAAATAACCAACAAGATATAATGTTTACATAGAGTCCTATTTATAGGTGAGGAGTAGGGCCACACTCCTCTCCTCCCTATCTTTCTAATTCGTGGGCTTGAAGCCCATTGGACACTTATTGGACTCTAACCGTTTAAACATAAGTAAACAAATATAATAGCAACCTATTACATATTCTGAAATAACCGAGACTTGATAAATATTGATAAACTTAGATCCTAACACAAGGGATTCATTACTTAAATCCAAACACTAATCTTCTCTTCAATTGACCATCACTAATTGGTGTTTCCCTCATTTTTCTCTCTAGCTCGTCACACCACAGAACACCAGAGACCAAATGAATTCTCTGGAACTTATGGGAATTACTTCACATATAAGCTATCACAGCTTTGGCCATTTGGAAAGAATGGTCCCTTAAGTATTATTCTTCCTATTTTGGCCACATAACTTAATAACACATTTACAACTTAACAACTTTACCCCCTTGAGTTAAGCATCATATCTTCTATAACTATAATACACATTCTTAGACTATCACTTTGACTATCGGGTTTGACCACTATGCAACATTCGTTGACGAACCAATCACATAAGACCCTTAGTCTATTTCATCTAGGGTGGGGTCTAAGTACCCGGGAAACGGGTGTAACACATTTAACCCTCCTAAGTATTGCTACTAACACATAACATAACATAAGCGGGAAAATGACGGTTTGGTGTTCTGGCACCTACTGTAGCTCTCTATGGGGAGATACTATATGAACCAATGATTGCCAGTATGCCACTTAGGATCTGTGGATGCATTTCATAAAGAACTAAGCCATGTATTGTAATCTATGTTCAAATCTTATTGTGAGATAGATCAGGATGAGTTTCATCTTTTTCTGTTATACATTTTTTGTTATGTGGAAAGCATATAACTGAAAAGCTATGAAACCTATGAGTGATCAGGTATAAAACGTTGTTACGTTCGCGGTGTTAAGGGATAACGTTCTTTCATTACTTAAAGTACTTAAAAATAAATACTTCCGAAATTTGGGTTTCGATTTGCTTATCTTACAAAAAAATGCAAAAATACTTAAAAAAATAGTAGTTATTTCTTAAAAAAAAGTTCACATACATATATTAAAGATAATCTCATATTGGCGGGAACCTTTTGCCACTCAAACAGCTTTGGTCGGTAAACCTTCTGGTATCCTTGATTTCACACCCTCTGGGAAAATTATAGTATAAACTAACCCCTCTTGGCGCCTCTTCCAAAATAAAAATCACAATCAACATGTCAGAATACATCCCTTTAGAAATTCAACTAGAAATCATCAAAAAACTTACCGATGTCAAGTCATTGATTCAATTCAGATGCGTTTCAAAACCTTGGAAGTCATTCATCGACAACACCGAGTTCATTTCTAGTTTCTGTGTCCCCCACACCGACCCGCCTCGTTTAATTGTAAGGCACAATAATCCCAAAGAAAAATATGTCCTGATTACAGTTAGTGATGACACTAATCACACCCAAAAAGAGCTTCCCCCAATTGTTCATGAATTTTATGAAATTATTAGGGATGTACAAGTAGTCGGTAGCTCTCGAGGCTTGACTTGTTTGCACGGTTCCTTTCGAGATATATCTTATTATCGTTACTACTCTCGAAATGAGATTGTCATTTTACAGAATCCCACTACAAGAAAAATGATTGGTTTTGTTGTGCCTTATAGTTGGTATGACGTTTATGTCGGTTTTGGTGTTTGTCCGGTAACTAGTGACCCCACGATTGTTAAGATAGAGCATCAAAATATCTCTTGGGATGCATTAAAAATGGGTATTGCAAGAACTAGGAAGTACATGTTTTTACGCTTAGTTCAAGGAGTTGGAAGGCTGTGACTACCAATCCGCCTCGCGGATCAATTAATGTGAAATGGTCTCAGGTAGTTGTTGATAAGTTTATTCATTATTCTGCTTTTGATAAGATTGCAGCTACGGATGGTGTGTCGCAACGACTAATTAATCTGATTGTGTCTTTTGATATGACTACCCATGAATTTCAAGTAATAGACTTCCCGGATAAATTATCACACTCATTTTACATGAATTTGTCTAAGTTATGGGACTCACTTGTCGTGCTTGAATACACACCGAACTGTGTGTATCAAGTTTGTACTATATGGATGATGGTGGGTGATGTTACAAAGTCATTCAGAGAGCTATTCACCGTTCACTCAAATGATGCAAATCTGAAGACGGTTATAGGATTTAACAACAATGGCAAACCTATAATGTAAACACATTATAATCATGAAGAATATGCCAAACTTGAAGTTTACGAACCTTGGGAAGAGCCGATCAGTAACTTGGGGTTCATGGTGAAGATGAGTCATTCTGTGTGAGCTCCTACATGGAATCACTACTTCTTCTTGATCATGTGGATTGTTGTATATATTCTTAGTGTTGATTGATGATGGCAGTTTTACTAGGTGCGGATGCAACAAATATCCTCTATCTTACTACGGTATGGAAAGTTCCAAAATTTTATGCAACATACATTTCACATGTGGAAAAATAATGTAATTTTTGAAATCATTTGACTTTAGTTGCATCAATGTTACAGTTCCAAAACTTTATGCAAAGTGTTGACATTGAGCAAAGTGTTGTGTTTATGAAGCGCGTATGCAGAGTAAATTTTTGTTGCTTAGCTGACTGAAAGTCTAGTTTTCAGATTCATTTAATCCATTTGCTTCTCTTATATGTACCTTTTTATCTACCATAGATAAATATGATCTTATGTTCTTGTTTCGTTTAGTTTAACATATTTTACCCATAACCGGAAGCAGAAATAAATTGACTAGCAGGATTATAATCTCAAACTCAAGTGAGACAACCTAGTCAATGCCTTACTGTTAATTGTACAGCACAGTGCTGTTGCTAATACAATTTTTTATATGCCCCTCTTTAGTTTTTCACATTTTAAAAGTGTCATTATCTGTGAATTAGTAGAGGGGTACTTATAGCACCAATGTTTTTATTCGAGTTTACTATTGCTACTGAGCCTACTGTTACCGTATTCATCAAACTTGACAGATGAGTGAATATATTAGTAAAAATTAACCTAAAAGGTAACTTGGTAGATAAGGTGATGTTGAGAGAAAGAGTCATTGGTTGCTCTTATAATGTCTGTTATTGAGTGTAGCACAGGTGTATGTGGTCTTAATTTTTATTTGGGGTTTGGTGGGGGGTTAATTTTCATTTTTATGCAAAGAGCAGTTCTTAGGGCGATAGGGGTTTCCTCCTGCGTGCGTAAAGGGAAGGGTGTCATCGCCTTCTAGGCTGGATCCAACCTGGTTGTGTGGGCTCGCTAGCCTTCTGGGCTAGGAGCCATGTATCCACAATTGCCGTTCTAAAAAAAATTATCCTTTTTATTAGGCCTTGAAACCTTCCAAAATCCAAATGAAACAAAACTATAGGCCTATATATATTTTTTAGAACTAATAGGCCCATATATTGAAGGCCCAGAAATCTGAAACCCTAATATCATGTACGTTTCACCGCCCCCCAAACATTGCCTCTCTGTGCCTACTGCCTACTCATTCGCAACCTAGATTTTTTACCCTATAAAGAAAGCACTAAACTCCACCAAAATCACAAAAATATGTCGATCAATTGCTATGCTCTCTTTTTCTTTCTAAAACAAAATATCAATACATTTTCTGATTGAAGGGTTCCAAGGAACTGTATATCATGCATTCATATCCTTTTATGACACTGTTATTTGGAATCCTTCAATCAGATAATATATTGCTATTTATGTGCCTCAATCTCATCTTGTGTGTATACCTCTGTTATGGATTACTTGTAAATATGGATCTATGATCTACGCTGTCTTTATTTTTCTATGCATGCGAAAATTTCGTTCATATTAAACTTCCGAACTATTTTTAACTGATATTTTATGTTGGATCTACCTCGGCTTAATTTAGTAGTCAAACATTTTCCAGTAAGTTTTTTTAATAATTATTTAACTAGGCAACACATAAAAAAATCATACTCAAAAGTTTTATCTTTTTTTATCACTTATAAGATATGATTATAACTTATAAGGTTGTTAATGGGGTACTACTGTATCTATTCAGATATTATTTTAGGTCACCATCGAGTTGTTTTTGTTTTTGAAGTTTTATTTGCAAGTGTTGCTTATCTTTATGTTTCAGTAAGGCTTCTGTAAGATTGTTTCGTTTAAGGCTAGTTTTATTGACTATTTTTTTATAGGTCTATTTGCTCTTCTAGTCTTGCACCTACTGGATCTAAAATTTACGAGCTTCAAGTCTTGGCAGCTCATAAAGTAGTTGACAACAAATCATTTTGTTATTTAAAGTTTAAACACATACAAAACTGGTTTTTTTTTTACTATTGTTAATTTTTAGAAGATGAATTATTTAATTGGCTCTGATGATTATTTTTCAAATCTGTCAGAGTATTTTACTTAAAAAAACTAAAAAGCAGCACTACACATTGATATAGAACCTGAGGAACAACACATAAGGATATTGCAAACATGTTTTTTTGAAAAGCAATATTGTAAATGTAATTCATAGCTGACGTATTTTTATTTTTCTCCACACTGTTCCTTATGACATGCCATAATTCATATGATCATAAAAACACGAAGTCAAACACTAAATCAGTTGATGGCAATATTTGTGACCATATTGAGGTTTGGCCTCGGGTGTACAACTGTACAACGGGTATACAACTGTACAACGGGTGATAAATAAAAAAATACAAACTGAAATAATTGGCTCATAGCAAAAAAGAATGGCTTGGAAATGGCTAAGGATTTGTTCAAAAAAAAAGAAATGGCTAAGGATTAGGAAGAATTTTTAGTTTAATTTGGTTTTGGCATAAAAACAAAATTGAATAACTGAAGTTTGAAATGACTGAAACTATATAATCATATAAGTTTTATATTGTTTCACTAATTTCAAAATAAAGTTTTATTTGATAAGAAAAGCTTAAACATTGTCTAATTGACTTTTTCCCACACTCCATAACCATACATTGATACAGACCTCGAAATGATGTTGTTAAGTGGGCATAAATAAAATTCATGAAGTTGTGGTGTTTGTTAAGTCCAGCCCAAAATTGTTGTAAGACTGATTTAGCTGAAAAGTATATACTTTACACAACCAAAATAAATGAAGAATTTGTGCCGCAAACGCTTCAAATTGACAAGCTCACTCCTAGTACCCTAATTGTTGTTTTGTAGCATTACAATCAAATAAGTAAATTCTATGTGCTCTGATACACGAAACGAACCACGGGTCTTCACGAAACCCCTTTTCTTAATACTCTTATTCCCCTTTTCATTTGAAGCTCCGTAACTTGGCCTGCTTTTCTACCTGAAAGAACCATTCATTAGCTAGCCAGACTAGTGGGGGCCTATCTAGATACATACTCATTTCATTCATTCGGTGCCCGTGGTGAGGCGTGACCCACAACAAACAAAGGGTAAAACTTGCTTCGCTTGTTGTAGCCCTATTTTTAGGTTGGTAAAAAGCATAAGCTTGTTAATGGCTATGGAAAGACATGCTCGCACCTTCACTCAGCAGATGAACCTAGTGTAGATCTTTTTCTCTTAAGTGATTTTGAGAAGATTGAGTGTGCTTTCGAAAGTTTTATCTTAAAAGACCATAACAAAATTATCCTATATATATAATTAGCGTGTAAAACGGTGTCGTATTGCCTCCCTTTTTTCCCGCCAAAAATACGGCCCACCTGCTGAGCTATTCTGATCCGTCTCCAATGATCCATCTTCCCTGTTGTCCGGTCCAAAAAAAATTTAATAATAAAAAATATTGCTTAGATAAGGATAGCGAGATCCAGAAACTTCAACAAGGTACTATCAACACACACACACCTACCTACACACACGTGCGTATCAGAGATGATGAAGAAGATGGGGAAGAATGATGATGTTCAAGATCGATTACAGCCAACTATGGTGCAAGAGTTAAAGTTTCAGGCTTGGGGTTTTTGGTGCCCGCATTTGTACTCGATCCGAGTCTTAATTTGTGATAATTGTTAGTTGATTTAAAGGTATACTTTTTTCTTTGCTGTTTGGATTAATTTTTTTTTTTTTGGATTTTGCTGAATTATGTTGTTGGATCCACATATTTTCTCAAAAAGTAAAGGTAATCTTTATGGGTTTTTAGGGTTACTTATGCTTATGCTTATAGAGGACAACTGATAAACTGCTTAAGGGCGTGTTTGTATTACCTTATTTGGTTAGCTTGGTTAGTATACGTTTTTTTTTATTCTGAAATTAATCTAGGTTTTATGTTTTGCCCTTCATCTATGGTGTCGTATCTGCCTTTATACTCTTTAACCGATTAAGGGTGAGTGTGTTTAAAAAGTATAAAGTTTAGTGTTTCATATTTTTGCCTTTTTGTTAGGAATACGATTTTTGTATAAGAAAGATTCGGTCACCCCAGATATGATTAAGCATTGTTTAGCTCGTAGTAGTTACATTAGTTAGTAATACGTAGTTTAGAATTAGATTAGTTCGCGGAAGAAGGACGGGTCTTTACCCACTGTATACCTGATCAGCAGCCCAAGTGGCACGCCCAAGTGGCAAAACCCATGTATATAAACCCCTCTCCATCCTTGGAGAGGGTAAGCCTTCTCTCATAATTCTATTTTCTTTTTTTTGGTTTTCTCTCAAGGCTTCATCTCTTTCTCTCTCTAACTTTCTCTTTCTAGAATTTCTTTCTTTCTTACCTTCAACGAGCCAAACCACAAGTATGTTTGTGTTTGTGATGTTAACTAGTATCCTACAATTGGTATCAAGAGCCATGGTTACATCCTAGGGATCATAGAACTTGTGGTGTATGGTTTGTTTTGGTTTCTACTAGTTTAGGGTGGTCTTTTTACTCATTTTGGTGCTCGTTCGTGGTGTTTCTTGTAATATTTCTTGTACTTCTAGGATTAGAAAGGTTAGA
>LBNU01036784.1:20721-32391 GCA_014162995.1 Artemisia annua | reverse complement strand
TTGCCTTCAACAAATGGAATAAACTGCAAAATAGATTGCTTAATATGGTTCCGGACGCTACAAAAGTAAGCAGTGCTCTTCGGCAAGCTCGGGATGAGACCAGACGCTTGCTTAAACTCGTCCAAGGTTTCCATAATAACAGTAGCTGAATCGACATCCCCATGAGAAAACAGAAAAAGATCATCAGCAAAACATAAGTTAATAATATTAAGTTTAGCACACTGATGATGAAAGGTAAACCGATCAGAATTCCGAACCCGCCTCCTTAACATAAGAGTAAGAACCTCCATAACAAGCGTAAAGAGATAAGGAGACAACGGATCACCCTGACGGAGACCCCTTTTTCCCTTAAAATAACCATGCACCGATCCATTAACACTAATGGAAAAAGAAGTTGACGTCACACACTCCATAATCCAGCCAATCATGCGGTCATGAAATCCGAACCTATGTAATATACGCCTCAAGAAGTTCCAATCAACAGTATCGCATGCCTTCTGAATATCCACTTTAAAAGCACATCTAGATGGACCTCGATCAACATGATAATTATGCATAAGCTCCTGTGTGAGTAAAATGTTATCCGAGATCCTCCTCCCCGGGATAAATGCTGATTGATTTAAACTGACCAAAGATGTCAACACATTCTTAATTCTGTTAGCTATAATCTTACTAATACATTTAAACAAGACATTACAGCAAGAAATAGGCCGATAATCAGTAACCCGAGTAGGAGTCGTAACCTTAGGCAAAAGAGCAAGAACAGTGTGATTAACTTCTTTCAAAAGTTTACCATTAGTGAAAAACTCCTGAACCGCCTTAGTAATATCCATAGCCACAATATCCCACGCACCTTTAAAGAAAGCCGCCGTAAATCCATCCGGACCCGGTGATTTGTCATCACCGATCGAAAACAAAGCATCCTTAACTTCTTGGGCCGAAACATTACGAATCATATCCTCCGCAACATTAGGTTCAAGAGTAGCCTCAAACAGATCATGGTCATCAAACTGAACCGTATGTCCCACTTGCCCAATAAACGCACCATAGTAACTAACAAATGCATTAGGAACATCCTCCCCTTCAAATCGAACTCCATCATAATTGGTGATAACATCAATCCGGCTTCTAGCTTTCCGACTCTTCACCACCTTATGAAAATAGGCTGAATTAGAATCACCAACACGCAACCACTCCACTTTAGCTTTTTGCTTCAGAAATTGTTCCTCCACTAAAAGAGCATCATTATAAGCGTTGAGGTAAGAAGCCTCCTCCTCCCGAATATATTCCATCCTTATGACACTCCCCTTGTGTACAAGGATGTACTTCGTAAGCATCTCTTTGTTAGGACTTCCGACACTAGGAGAACCCGTACCGGAAACGAGGTCAACAAGGACCCCTATGGTATGGAACTCAATGAACTCAAGTGTAATATCCTACTAAAAACCCAATTATTTTGGGTAAAAGGGATTCACCCTAGCAAAATATATTAATAAAAAAAAAACGTTTTAAGTACAATGGAATGTGGCTGACATGCCACATTAACCTCAAGCAACGCTTGAACAACCACTACAAACTAAACGCTTGTGCTTATGACAGGCCATAGTACAACAAACCTAGCTATACATCACAATCAACTAACTAGGAATAAAACCAAGAAGAATCTTGAATCCAGTGAACGTCCCGCTTCCAACTAGCAACAGCAAAGAACCAAGTAGCCAAAAACCATGAATAGTACCACCTTGAAAAGCACCATATCTTTACAGCAACAAATGACCAAGAGTACATCAAAACATAATCGTTAAATACTATTCTCATCACTTCCAGGTGAATTAACGCCTGTGAGAGGTGAATCATTGAAAATAATGGATTTGATATCTCTTTACCAATAGCCATCAGTGACTGGAGTAGCCAAATGTTTAAGTTCGAAAACTATGGTACACTTGATAACCATCTGATTTATTAGCAAATCAGCAACTATAAACGGATTTGAGTTGTCTTTACCTGTAGCCGTTTGCTCAGGACTAGCCAAGTGTTTAAGATCGCAAGCTATGGTACACTTGATAACCATCTGATTTATTAGCAAATCAGAAACTATAAACGGATTTGAGTTGTCTTTACCTGTAGCCGTTTGCTTAGGACTAGCCAATTCTTTAGGTGAAAAAATCACCCTTGGTGAACTGAAAACCAAATATGGAAGCGATTTCATGTGTGTATAAGAGAAGAGGACAACAGCTCTCATATGAATCTCCCTGGAACGAACCTCCATGTGCCAAACAACTTCCAAAGGGATCACGTCAACATGCATCAACCAAAAATCCATAGATATAACCGAAATCATGAGTGAACAAGAGATGGTGACAACTTCCACACTCGAACAAGATCAAGCACGTTCGCCGTCTTCTTAAATCTGCATGTGAAAAGTTTCAAACGAACAGTAGCTTTAATAACTTCTTCCACTTGAGCTTCAGTCCTTCGAGCCTTCTTGAAGAGCCGATTGTTCCTTTCTTGCCATATAAAGTACGTTGAGGCTGCAAAGAGAAGTTTCGAGACAACACTACGAACAGACCTAGACTTCGCCGACACAATAAGGGCATGTGTAATAGCATCCAACGAAGTAGGCAACGAGCCAAAACCAGCAAATATCTTCACGGAATTCCAGACCTGCATAGAGAAAGAACAAGAAAAGAAAAGGTGATCATGTGAGTCCGGTTGCCCCCCGCAAAGAGGGCATAATAACGGATCGTTGGACACGTCAAAACTCCTCATCAAATCTTGCGTCCGAAGTCTTCTCTTCATAACAAGCCACAAATGAAACGCATGTCTCGGAATCCGATGAGAAAACCAAACCAAGTGATACCAATCCACATTAATATCCCGAGGCCTAATGCAATCCCAAACCAAAGAGACCGAAAACGGTTTAAATTCCCCATTCAGATCGCGCAAACATAAAGAATCTTCCAAATGATCAACCAACTGAGGAATATTCATAGACCCAAGCACAGGATAACGAACCACCCAATCACTCGGCCAAGCCCACCCATTAGGAGTAATAATATCCCGAACAGTCGTGGTAGGACAAAATCCGGCTCTATGAACATCGCGAGATGAAACAATATTAGCTAACGGACTCAACGAACACCATGAGTCAAACCAAGCTAACGCCTTAGAACCATCACCAAGCTTATACCAAATAAAATTACGGACAAGCGGCCTAAGCTGTAATATCTTCCGCCAACTCCACGACATATTACCCCGAAACGGCATCTCCCATAAAGATCGACCCCTAAGTTTATAAACATGAACCCATTTCACCCAAAGGGACTCCTTACCAGTAAGAATACTCCAGATATGGGTTGTAACCAAAGCATTATTAAAAGTACTCAACCTCCGAATCCCAAGACCACCCTCCTTCCTAGGAAGGCAAACCACCTCCCAAGCTACTTTAGACTTGGCCTTATTCCCCTCACTCTTACCCCATAAAAAACCCCTCATGAGCTGCTCTAAATCAAGAATAATCCGGGAAGGAATGATAAAGACTGAGGCCCAATAAATATGCATAGATGAAAGAACAGATTGAATAAGTTGTAGCCTACCCGCAAACGAGAGAGACTTATTTTTCCAATCTTTGATCCGATTTGACAACTTCTCAACAAGCTCCTTACAATCACGATAAATCAATCTCGTAGTAACCAAAGGAACACCCAAATATTTAACAGGAAGGCTGCCTTCAACAAATGGAATAACCTGCAAAATAGATTGCTTAACATGGTTCCGGACGTTACAAAAGTAAGCAGTGCTCTTCGGCAAGCTCGGGATGAGACCAGAAGCTTGCTTAAACTCGTCCAAGGTTTCCATAATAACAGTAGCTGAATCGACATCCCCATGAGAAAACAGAAAAAGATCATCAGCAAAACATAAGTTAATAATATTAAGTTTAGCACAATGATGATGAAAGGTAAACCGATCAGAATTCCGAACCCGCCTCCTTAACATAAGAGTAAGAACCTCCATAACAAGCGTAAAGAGATAAGGAGACAACGGATCACCCTGACGGAGACCCCTTTTTCCCTTAAAATAACCATGCACCGATCCATTAACACTAATGGAAAAAGAAGTTGACGTCACACACTCCATAATCCAGCCAATCATGCGGTCATGAAATCCGAACCTATGTAATATACGCCTCAAGAAGTTCCAATCAACAGTATCGTATGCCTTCTGAATATCCACTTTAAAAGCACATCTAGATGGACCTCGATCAACATGATAATTATGCATAAGCTCCTGTGTGAGTAAAATGTTATCCGAGATCCTCCTCCCTGGGATAAATGCTGATTGATTTAAACTGACCAAAGATGTCAACACATTCTTGATTCGGTTAGCTATAATCTTACTAATACATTTAAACAAGACATTACAGCAAGAAATAGGCCGATAATCAGTAACCCGAGTAGGAGACGTAACCTTAGGCAAAAGAGCAAGAACAGTGTGATTAACTTCTTTCAAAAGTTTACCATTAGTGAAAAACTCCTGAACCGCCTTAGTAATATCCATAGCCACAATATCCCACGCACCTTTAAAGAAAGCCGCCGTAAATCCATCCGGACCCGGTGATTTGTCATCACCCATCGAAAACAAAGCATCCTTAACTTCTTGGGCCGAAACATTACGAATCATATCCTCCGCAACATTAGGTTCAAGAGTAGCCTCAAACAGATCATGGTCATCAAACTGAACCGTATGTCCCACTTGCCCAATAAACGCACCATAGTAACTAACAAACGCATTAGGAACATCCTCCCCTTCAAATCGAACTCCATCATAATTGGTGATAACATCAATCCGGCTTCTAGCTTTCCGACTCTTCACCACCTTATGAAAATAGGCTGAATTAGAATCACCAACACGCAACCACTCCACTTTAGCTTTTTGCTTCAGAAATTGTTCCTCCACTAAAAGAGCATCATTATAAGCGTTGAGGTAAGAAGCCTCCTCCTCCCGAATATCAATATTAAACGGATCAGCATCAAGGGCTCGCTGGACCGTATCAAGCTCATGACGAAGTTTAACGACTTTATCATGGATATTTCCTTCATTATACAAGAGCTTACGAAGCGGTTTCTTCAAAGCTTTCAGCTTACTTACGACTTTGTACATATGAAAACCACTCACGTCCATATCCCAAGATTCCTTAACCGTCCTTTTAAACTGAGAATTCTGTACAAGAATATTATAGAACTTAAACGGCCTAGGGGTGAACTTATAAGATGTAGGAATAGTAAGAATAGCCGGCGAATGGTCAGAAATTCGATAAGGCTGAAAAATAGCATGAGCTCCAACAAAACCATCCGTGCATGCAAGGTTAGCCATAATACGATCAATCTTTTTAAGCTTACCATCCGTCCCTCTAGGTTTTTGGTTCCATGTGAATTGCAAACCTGATCGGTTTACATCAAACACCTCAATCTCCTCAACACAATCCTTAAACTCGCGCATGGCAATATCTATGACCGACGAACCTTCCACTCTATCCTCCAATTTCAGCGCCGAATTAAAATCACCAAGCAAACACCAAGGACGATTCCGAACATAATGCTTATGGAGAACCAGATTACGCCAAAGTGGTCGCCTATGTGTATAACGATTATGAGCATAAATAAAGGAGCAAAATAACTCTTTCTTGTCAATCTTAAATCGAATACAGGTATGAATAACTTGATCATCCATAGCAACCACGGTTACATCAACATCATCTTGATTCCATCCTACAATAATACATGATCCTTTAAGACACAAATTACCATTCGAAGTCCATTCCCAATTACGAAACACCTTCTTGCATAATCCCTCCAACCTCGACTTAGCAACATGAGATTCAAGAATAGCACATACTGAAAGTTTATTCACACTAATAATTTGCCGAACCTCACTTTGCTTAGGGGAAAGGTTCATACCCCTAATGTTCCATGAGGCTATGCTATACATGAGAACCACTATCCGAGGAAGTGCTTGCTTCCTTTAATTTATCTATAATACTCATACCCGCTGATGATGAATTTGTTGTCTTACCACTCGTAATCTCCATTTCTGGTCTACCAAATTCAATGTGCTCATCCACCTCATCATCACTATCATGATCCACAACATGCACATCTTTGTCCCCTTGAAAAGATATATCATCACACTCTAATTCCGAACAGGTTACAGAATCACTAAGTGCTCCAAACGGATTCTTAGTGGTAATATCACTCAAATCATCATGAATAAATGTTTTAGAGGTTGGACCATCACTCGCAATCTGTTTCCCCACTTCATTACGACCAGCTCCTTCATTTGGAGCACTAGACTCGTTATTCTTATTAGAACCGTACACACCTGATTGACCTTGCTCCACCACCTCCTTAGGAACACTAGAATTGTTATTTGCACCATCTCCTTTAGAGGAAGAAGCACCATCAGACCCAATTATTAGGAAACACTAAACATGAAGTAATTAAGTATTATTGTTCATACACCCATTTTTAGGAAAAATTTTAAACTTTTGTTTACACTATGCAACTATGAATCATTATGTGCTATGTGATTCACACCTACTTTGAATGAGCTCATACACAACCCACAATGACCTGGACAAGGTACAACACAGCTATGGACCAGTTTTGATCACAAGTGCCACACTTTGCACTCACAACAACCAAATATGAGATATCTACCTCAGTGGACCCCACAATACAAGTATGAATTAAAATACACATTCATGGGACCCACATCCATCTTGGTGGACCCCACAACACTCACACAACTGAAATACACTCATTTGGGCCCTACAGCTGCTAAATATAATATAATATTCACTGTAGGACCCATATTGTTCACAAGTGGGCCCCACATGACCAAATTGGCCACACAACACTTATTGGGCCTACACTAGCTCAAATCCATTACACGGATCACATTTAAACTATAATTGGGCCAAAGGATCTCATAAGCCCACTAACGGCCCAATATGATAACAAATGAAATATACAAATTCGTAAGCCTAGACACGTTTAGTTTGGCCATTGTTTTCGCGATTCTTACACACAACACATGGAATAAAACGTGCCATCTCATTCTTTGCACTCAAGAGAATCGAGATCAACAACCATCTCATCAAAATACGTATAAATGCACAGTAAACCAAGGACCTTTTGTAGCGAGGTCACACATGTTCCAAACATACACAACTTTGGTCACACTTTGCAAAACACGTTGTCATTGATCCTAATGAGTTCCAAACTCTCTCAAATGATTTCCTAAGTCATTCTAATCAAATCACAACCCACCAAATTCACAAACGTGCCCTAAACACATTTCAATGCCTCGTTATATATCTAAACGAACACATAAATTGCCACAACATGCTCGAGCTCATTTGAAACCTTCCAAAGCATTTGGAAACCCATCATTACTCATTTTAAGAGTTTCTATCTAAGCCAAATACATTTCCAAGCTTCCAAGAACTCACAATGAATATTTCGACCTATACGTATTTATTTTTGGTCACGTTGCATTCAATTCGACTCCTAAGTGTACCACGACTTCTACAACTCACACAAACGACTCTAATACCTTGATAATGCTATCAATAATCAATCTTAACACCTCTAGACTTTAACTCGACCACCAACTATGTTTTTGGTCACGTTACAATAACAAACGGACCCTCTAATATTTCTGCGAACCAAACACACCCTTAAAACTTATTCACACTTGATCTATTGACTTCACAAAGACCCCAAGACTTCACTATACCCTTTTCTTACCTCATTATACTTGGACTCAAAATTAAATCATGTTTCTAGAACCCTAAGGCCTCGTCACCCTTAAACCGACCCCAAATACAGACTTGGAACCCCAACTTGCTATCCAATCAACCTATCCTAAGCCCCCCTACTCGTTATCCAAGACACACTACTAGAAAAAGGTCTATCCTTGACTCGCATTTTATGACGCACGCTACAAGATGACGCGCAAATAGCAAAGTCATAAAATAAGAGTCATAACGAGTAAATTTTTTATTGGGGATGACTCGTTTTCAGAAGCGTCATAACATAGGGTCATAATGAGTTAAAATTTAGCCTGCTAGATGACGCTCGTTTTGCTTCGTCCTAAATAGGGGTCATCTATGTTTTTTTTCCCGCTTCGTTTTTTTTGGCCAAAACACTTCCCGCTCCTTGTAATAATAAATAAACAAACACACCCTCATCTTCCCATTTCATCTCTCTCACTCAAACATACTCCCTCCTTCACAAACCCTAGCCGCCGCCTGTCAACCCCCAACACCACCTCCACCGCCTGTCACTGAGCAACACCGCCACCACAACACGAACCCTCATCATCTCCTCTATCTACCACTATATCACACACGCCCTAAAAGTTATACACCACCTCGTTTCTTGTGCCACCGCCGTCAATACACCACCACCACCATCATTTTAACCCTTAAATCACTACTACACAAATGGCTATGAACACCCCCTAATAGAGACTAGTTAGATAAAAGCCGGTTTTTAAACTGTAAAAAAGAGGAAATGGGAGGTATAGAAACCGGTATTTAAGAATTGACTAATCTCCATAATACAAAAATTGGTTTTGTCGGAATAACAAGTCTTTGTTCTATGTTAAAAAAAAACTCTTTATTCTCATAAACCAAAATTTTTATTTACCTCCCTTTTTTTTCCCCAAAATTTTTTCTCTGCCGCCTCATGTTTTCCCCAAATTTTTTTGATTTTTTTGAACATCATTTTTTTTCCTCATTATTTTCCCCAATTCAAACCCCACTATTTTACAAATTCAAACCACCCATTTTTTTCCAGAAGAAAAAAGAAACCCACCTGCAGTCATCTTCTTTTCATGGTCTCTCTCTCTCTCTCTCTCTCTCGTCCGCATCATACCATCGCCGCCATCGATAATGGTATGTCATCTCCATCTCCTTCTCTGATAATTAACTAGAGTCTTTATGTATGTGTGTGGATGTGTGAATTTTAGGTTTAATTATAGGCTTAATGTATGCGTGTATATATGTTGAAAGGGTTAGTTTTAGACTTTTATCCCATTGAGACTTGTCTTTTGGGATGTATTAGTATAGCTATGGTTACAATTTTACAACTATAGACTCTTTAAAGGTACTAATTGTTAACTGGTTGACTGCACGGGTACTCTTCATGAACTCGAATTGAAACTATAGATGGTGCTGGAAAATCAAAATGTTTTAAAATGTTTGATCCAATTGTTTATGTTAGTTTTCTAATGGAAGATGGCAATTAAATGTGATAATGTTTATATCGCTGTGACGTCTAGTTGATAAAATTATTATATTGTGAGACTGTATGATCAATAATACCATGCTTGGTTTTATAAAGTTGATGTTACCTGCTTTTGTAATGTTGTTGATTACTGAAGTATCATGCAAATGCAGGCGCATATTGTGGAATTCGTGAATCAGTGATAGCATGTATTTGGATGGTTAAGGTATGGTTTGTAGTTTAATGGTTGGAACTTCTAATAGTTTCACATATAAAACATGCGATATGTGATAATTTTTCGGTACTAAATGATATCATTTATTTGTAGATAGAAGACTTTTAATTGGTAAATCTTAGTTAAGGATGTAAAAAAAAGTATTCGACACATTGATTGTCGTACAGGTAGTGGTTGGAAGAATGATAAGTTTGTGGAGATGGTGAGGGAAGCTTGGACTTATTATAAGGCTTATAGAGGTTGAACATTTGTAGTCGTGTTGTGTACTGAAACATGGAGAGCAACTAATTAGGTGCAATTCTTAAGGTAATTTAACTAGATCTTTTTTTTTATGGGTAAGTACAAACAAAAGTTAGTTTTGATATGAGTAATGATTTCGCAAGTAGTACTACTTAATAACGCAAAAAATTATATGATAACTATTGTTAAAAGAGTATTTTTTATTCAAATCTCATACCGTAAAGCGACTCATTAGTCATGTACTGATGTGGTTAAGCTTTCAAAGATGAAGGCTTGTTGTCAGAATAGTTAAAGTAACTTGGGTCAATTTGACAAGAGCCCTTCAAACATCTATCAGCCAACACGTGTTTAAAGAGGAGGAGCAGGTAACGCTCTTTCCTACTTCTTCTTCTTCGCCTTTGTTTGTTCTTTTTTAATTTGGTAATCATACTTCAATTTCATTTGATTTTTCAGGTGTTCCCGTTTCTTGTTGAGAAGTTTTCATTTAAAGAACAAGCATCGTTAGTTTGGCAGTTTTTGTGTTGCATTTCAGTGAACATGATGGCAGAGTTCCTTCCATGGCTCTCAGCCTCTGTATCTTCCGATGAACGGCAAAAGATGTGTGGCTCTTTATGTAAAGTAATCCCAGAACAAAAGCTTCTCTAACAGGTGATACCTTTGTGTTCAGAACAATACGCTAGCTGCACTTTATGAATTATATAACTACCGCTCTTCACTAGCTCTTGAACATATTCATTTCGCGTCAAATATATTTGGTCAACACGCCTTTTTATGTTAGATAATGAAAACATTTAATCTTCCAATCTTTTGTATTCCAGTTACTTTGTTTTTCATTTCAATTCGCTGTAATTCTGCTTAATTATATTAATTTCTTCAACTACTTATCATATGTACTGTTGGTATATGAAATTTCTTTATAAAAACACTAAAGTACATAGAAAAGACAGATCTAATGAGTTGCATTTATACATGCAGGATATCTCCATTCTTCATTGCCAAGGAAAAAAGTTTGTTCTTGTTCCAGGAACACATGTACAGATCGACAACCTATTAATGGTGAAAGATTAGTACTTTAATTGTTTTTATTTCTATAATATTTCTGGTCTTCATGGATACAAACTTATGGCATTTTCTGGAAATGTTTTAAGTTACATTGTGATAGTTGCTATAAATAAATGTAATGTTGAATATTATATCACAGGATGTGAGCCCAAGTATGTTGGAAGATATAGAATTACTAACCTCGATTCTCTAAAGGCAGGAGTGGATTCGGCCGGGAGAATTACTTGATGATTCAAGCTACGTTGTCTCCGGGTTCCTCTTCAAACAACATCTATTGAGGAATGTTGTTAGAGGTATTAGGTTTAGGCTGATGAAAAACTTGGTTTTGGTCTTGCTTTGACAGATTCGGAAAATAATGACATCAGAATGGCTGGTTAGCTTTTTTTATTGTCTTGTGTTTGTTTTAAATATATTGTTACCTTGTCTATGGGAATGATGTTTATATCGTTCTGCTTGCAGGAAGAAACTTCTGCTTGGGACAGATTGAGGAGTTATCCGCTACCCATGCCCCTCTCAGTTCCGCTGACTATGTTCAGGATGTATTGCTGTTTCTTGATAAATCTGAAGGGCTTTCTAAACATGTGGATTCGTTTATGCAATTGTTATCTCTGGTTCAGTTTGATAAGGATGCAGAGTTTATCTTATCTCCTCTCCTTTCCGATGAGCTTCAAGAATCCAATTTCCTGAGGTGAATCTATGAGTTTTGTTGCTTGGAAGTTTGTTTCATTTTGTTATATGTTAATTGGAGTTTTGTATTAATTTTCTTCATTCTTTTGTTTACTAACACTAATATGAAAAATATAGGCTTCCGGAATTAGCTGGCCAACTGTAATTGAGAACCTT
>LBNU01036784.1:6199-20039 GCA_014162995.1 Artemisia annua | reverse complement strand
ATCACGATTGATGGGCTTGTGTCATGTGACTACGAAAGATCATGCACTCCCCTTAAAATTGCTTTCCCATTAATTAAAGTTTATATGTTGATGTCTTTGGTGATTTTTATTAGTGCATTGATAACCTATGTGTCTAGCTGAGTCTTGCTTGGGTCGCCATGCCCCTTCCTCGCCTACTTTATCTAACGTCTTTAGAAAAGTGGGATAGACATAAGTAATCATTAAGGGTTTACTCGCTGATAAGATTAGAGCCAACGAGAAAGGGTTAATTATATACACTTCATATAAAACTAGCAATAAAACAAGTGACAAACTACTTAATCATAAGGACTGGTCTTCTTATTATCTCAAGTATCTATCTGTGTACATGCTTGCTATTCGCTGAATCGTGTAGATTAGTTTAGTTTAGTATTTAGTTACAACCAAAACCGTGCTAGTCTCTCAGGCTGAAACCCCCCTTTATGTTAGATTAGGTTGTACAGTTAACTTAGGTTGTATAACTAACTTAGATATTAAAATATTGATTAGAATAACTAGATAATACGTTCCACTCTTAGTGATCGACACTCTACTTACCATTATATTCATACTGACCGGGTACACTGCTCTTAAAGTATGTGTGTTATTGATAAGTCGAATTCAAATCTCATACCGTAAAGCGACTCATTAGTCATGTACTGATGTGGTTAAGCTTTCAAAGATGAAGGCTTGTTGTCAGAATAGTTAAAGTAATTTGGGTCAATTTGACAAGAGCCCATCAAACATCTATCAGCCAACACGTGTTTAAAGAGGAGGAGCAGGTAACGCTCTTTCCTACTTCTTCTTCTTCGCCTTTGTTTGTTCTTTTTTAATTTGGTAATCATACTTCAATTTCATTTGATTTTGCAGGTGTTCCCGTTGCTTGTTGAGAAGTTTTCATTTAAAGAACAAGCATCGTTAGTTTGGCAGTTTTTGTGTTGCATTTCAGTGAACATGATGGCAGAGTTCCTTCCATGGCTCTCAGCCTCTGTATCTTCCGATGAACGGCAAGAGATGTGTGGCTCTTTATGTAAAGTAATCCCAGAACAAAAGCTTCTCTAACAGGTGATACCTTTGTGTTCAGAACAATACGCTAGCTGCACTTTATGAATTATATAACTACCACTCTTCACTAGCTCTTGAACATATTCATTTCGCGTCAAATATATTTGGTCAACATGCCTTTTTAATTCAGTATGCATATTTGCGTCTTAGAGATATATAAATAAAATAATTAATGATGCAATGATTTTACTAAAGCCGGTGATGCCGTGATGGACCTGGTGATATTTTTAAATGCCCTTTTGTGGCTCATTTTAAGTTTCAAATAAACAAATTTTGTAGCTTTTATTTTCTTTCATAACTTGAAGCTATATAATAGTTAGTGTAAGAAATGGAGATCTTAATTGTGAATTGTTGTTTTTATTGTAAGGACTACTATTTAGTTTGTCATGGTAATTTTCGTGAAGCTTATGTATGGTTGGTGGTCTACGATAATCAGAGCCGATTATCTAACATAAGGCCCTTTATTTTGAACCAAATAAGCACATGCCTCTCAGACCAATTAATGGACGGAGAATTAGTTAGTTTTTAGTTGTCACCAGTAGTTAGACAACCAATATGGCCATAATTTTGTAAAAGATCTAAAAAGATTTTTCAACCAAACAAGCTTCTTGTACCAGTAGAGCTTATTTCAGATGCTCTGCTCTCATAAGTTGTGCAAACACACCAGCAATACCACCCATGTATAAATTTCATGTTAGATAATGAAAACATTTAATCTTCCAATCTTTTGTATTCCAGTTACTTTGTTTTTCATTTCAATTCGCTGTAATTCTGCTTAATTATATTAATTTCTTCAACTACTTCTCATATGTACTGTTGGTATATGAAATTTCTTTATAAAAACACTAAAGTACATAGAAAAGACAGATCTAATGAGTTGCATTTATACATGCAGGATATCTCCATTCTTCATTGCCAAGGAAAAAAGTTTGTTCTTGTTCCAGAAACACATGTACAGATCGACAACCTATTAATGGTGAAAGATTAGTACTTTAATTGTTTTTATTTCTATAATATTTCTGGTCTTCATGGATACAAACTTATGGCATTTTCTGGAAAATGTTTTAAGTTAGATTGTGATAGTTGCTATAAATAAATGTAATGTTGAATATTATATCACAGGATGTGAGCCCAAGTATGTTGGAAGATATAGAATTACTAACCTCGATTCTCTAACGGCAGGAGTGGATTCGGCCGGGAGAATTACTTGATGATTCAAGCTACGTTGTCTCCGGGTTCCTCTTCAAACAACATCTATTGAGGAATGTTGTTAGAGGTATTAGGTTTAGGCTGATGAAAAACTTGGTTTTGGTCACGCTTTGACAGATTCGGAAAATAATGACATCAGAATGGCTGGTTAGCTTTTTTTTATTGTCTCGTGTTTGTTTTAAATATATTGTTACCTTGTCTATAGGAATGATGTTTATATCGTTCTGCTTGCAGGAAGAAACTTCTGCTTGGGACAGATTGAGGAGTTATCCGCTACCCATGCCCCTCTCAGTTCCGCTGACTATATTCAGGATGTATTGCTGTTTCTTAATAAATCTGAAGGGCTTTCTAAACATGTGGATTCGTTTATGCAATTGTTATCTCTGGTTCAGTTTGATAAGGATGCAGAGTTTATCTTATCTCCTCTCCTTTCCGATGAGCTTCAAGAATCCAATTTCCTGAGGTGAATCTATGAGTTTTGTTGCTTGGAAGTTTGTTTCATTTTGTTATATGTTAATTGGAGTTTTGTATTAATTTTCTTCATTCTTTTGTTTACTAACACTAATATGAAAAATATAGGCTTCCGGAATTAGCTGGCCAACTGTAATTGAGAACCTTGATCACGAGGGTTTCTACATCCAGGACGAGGCTGCATTTTCTCTGCTGATTTCTTGTTATAGACATGCATCACAGGTCTTACTTTATATTCTGAAGCTGTTAATATACCATTGAAGCTTATATTGTATATAAGTATATTAATATACTAAATGACAATGCAGGATCCCTTTCCGCTCGCTGCTGTTTGTGGCAATGTTTGGAGAAACACCGAGGGACAGCTGTCGGTTCTGAAATATGCTGTTTCTGCACCACCTGAAGTATTTACGTTTGCACACTGCAAAAGACAATTGGTATGAAGATCCGTATTTACTTTTTCTATGAATGATTGAGTTATAGTATCCAAGTATTTACACCTGTTCTTGCAGGCAAATGTAGATGCTGTCAACAGTCATAAGTCTCAACCTGGCCATACAAATCATGCATGGTTGTGCCTCGACCTTTTGGAGATCTTGTGCCAGCTAGCTGAGAGTGGCCTTGCAAAGAATGGGCAATTTATGTGTCGAATTTCATTTTTAGGTAGAAATCGTATTGTAGTAACTTCAACTAATTATCGGTTTATATTTTGACATGAATTGTTATGTAATGAATTGGTAACGCATGGTTTTGATATATATGAAATGCGTTAATTTTGTACAATTATCAGGTTTATTGTCAGTAATTATGTATATAATCAGGTTTTAAAAAACAGAAAAAAAAAATGATTTTAAGGTAATGACTCGCAAAAACATATGTCAGAAAAGTGTGTCATAAAAGTTAGTCAAAATGATTTTAAGGGTAATGACACGTAACGTGGGTCATAAGTGCGAGTCATAGAAGGATGACGCACAAATGCAAGTCATGAAGCTTTATGACGGGTCTTTCCTTGACTCGCATTTGCGCATCATAAGACCTCTTCTTGACTCGCATTTGGAGTCAAGGATAGCCCTTTTTCTAGTAGTGACATATTCTCTTTGTCTCTTCAACTTGAGTCCCTATCTTCAGGATGTATACTCCCATGCAAAGAAAACACCACGTAAAAATCTCACAAACACATCCCTTTTGCTCGTTGTCTTTGTACCGAGAAGAAAGAAGGAAGAACCAGCTCTCACAAGCTCACACAGGCTCACAAGACCTCACCAAGCTTCCACAAAATCGTATCTCCCACCTTTGAAGGTGTAGTAAGCTACTCTCAACTCCTAGCTTGATTTTCAACTCATTACCATGTTTTCTATTCGAATATATCACCAACACTTTCATCCATTTTGAACCATGTCTTGTTAATCTCATGTCTTACAACAAAACTCACTCACATCTCTACACCTGATGAACTCAAATAAGTACACTTTTATATCATCATTTATCCTATTTAATTTACCTGTTTTATTATATTATGTATGAGAATTGGTGCATTTACGTTTACTTTAGTGATTCTCAGGTAAAAACAAGAAATATGTGAAACTTGGCAATTTTGGACTAATTATGGAGCAAAACAAGCGAGATGTCAAAAGTCTACTGAAATCTAGAAGATGCGCCGTATCTCACTCAACATATACGACGCAATATCATACTTAGATGAATTCGAACACCATTGCCTGACTTTGAAGAATGCGCCGCATGCCATTCTGACATGCGTCGCATATGAAACTTTGGTCAAAGAAGAAGATCAAGCTCGTTCTACTCTAGATACGCCGCATTACACTTCCAACATACGGCGTAGCACTACTAAGATTTCACCAGATTCATTCTATGCGCCGCATCGATCCCTCAGACAGAAACTATAAATACCCCAAGGCTGCATACGAATTAAAGAGACCTTTTACCAAAACCTAAAGTCGATTCCAGCCGAACAGAAGCATAAGACACACCAGGAAAGAAGATACGAGAGCTGTAAGAAGGTCCTGCATGTATTTAATTCATTAAGTAGTTTTGTTTCATTGTATTAGTACGCTTTAATTTATCAGGATTGATGGGCTTGTGTCATGTGACTACGAAAGATCATGCACTTCCCTTAAAATTGCTTTCCCATTAATTAAAGTTTATATGTTGATGTCTTTGGTGAGTTTTATTAGTGCATTGATAACCTATGTGTCTAGCTGAGTCTTGCTTGGGTCGCCATGCCCCTTCCTCGCCTACTTTATCTAACGTCTTTAGAAAAGTGGGATAGACATAAGTAATCATTAAGGGTTTACTCGCCGATAAGATTAGAGCCAACGAGAAAGGGTTAATTATATACACTTCATATAAAACTAGCAATAAAACAAGTGACAAACTACTTAATCATAAGGACAGGTCTTCTTATTATCTCAAGTATCTATCTGTGTACATGCTTGCTATTCGCTGAATCGTGTAGATTAGTTTAGTTTAGTATTTAGTTACAACCAAAATCGTGCTAGTCTCTCAGGCTGAAACCCCCCTTTATGTTAGATTAGGTTGTACAGTTAACTTAGGTTGTATAACTAACTTAGATATTAAAATATTGATTAGAATAACTAGATAATATGTTCCACTCTTAGTGATCGACACTCTACTTACCATTATATTCATACTGACCGGGTACACTGCTCGTTAAGTATGTGTGTTATTGATAA
The DNA here is from genome assembly GCA_014162995.1 of Artemisia annua. Taxonomy (NCBI): domain Eukaryota; kingdom Viridiplantae; phylum Streptophyta; class Magnoliopsida; order Asterales; family Asteraceae; genus Artemisia; species Artemisia annua. Next base: position 14,562 of record LBNU01036784.1, on the reverse strand, counting down.
GTCAGCTAAATATAAATTTAAAACTTGAGTAGGCATTAATACTGCTAAACCGCAACGACACGCGCACGCATCAAGTTTTTGGCGCCGCTGCCGGAGAGTGAATAGTTATTATCTGTTAATCTGAAAAGTATTTTAATTAGGTTTTTAGATTCTAACCACTAACTTTGTTATATATTAGATAGATTGCATTCATTGTATAATTTGAATATTTACTGTTTTTGTGTGTTTATTTTCTGTTTTTGTGTGTTTTTATTTTTTTGTTTATTTTTATTTTTATTTTTTCTGTATTTTAACGATACGGCGCATCTGTTTTCACAGATACGGCGTATTGCGTTTAATTTTTATAAAATACAACGAGTTTAATAAATTCGAATACGACGCATCTTTCCCCAAGATACGACGTATTCTGTTTTTAATTAGAAATTTTTCTAAACCCTAACGCCATACGACGCATCTGTTTTAACAGATGCGGCGTATTTACTTTTAAAAATTAAAAACAGTTTTTCGAATTATTAAACATAAGCGACACATCGATTTTTATCGATACGGCGTATCTACTAAAATCAAAGATCTTATATTTTGAAACATAACGAGAATACGGCGCATTAGCTTTTGTTAATACGACGCATTTAATATTAATAAATTTAATCAATTTTTGATAACTAATTTGATACGGCGCATTGTAATTCATAAGCGGCGTATCTGTTTTCTGAATAAAAGTATGATTTATTTCTAACGTGATAAGATACGGCGTATCCTTTTTCTAGGATACGGCGCATAGTCAGCAGATATCAGAAACATTTATTTTACTTTGATTGTTTCACTCTTCTTTTGCATGAGTAAGTTTTATTTTCATAATAATGGATGATTCAAGCATCACTATGGAAGATTATATTCTGAACCTAACTGGAGAAGCTTGTTGGAATGATCAAATCTTCGATAACTGGAAACTCGCAGTAAAAGAATGGAGTTATCCGTGGCATCACGAAGGCATACGTGGCTACGTTTTGAGTTAATAGGGTCGACTCAAGGTGATGAGGGTGATTACCTCATGAAACTAAGGAGATTTTACCAAAGGAAGGTATTTAGTTGCCTGTTCTGGACTTTGCGAGCGTAGGGCAGAAAGATGGAGGAAATTCTTAAGCCAAATTGCATGATAGGGCATATAAAAAAATGAAGATGATGCGAAAAAGGATTCAACAATGGTGTACTCAAATTGGAAGTAGAAATAAGAAAAAGAAGCTGAACGTGAGTCTAACTTGAAGACTCTGGAATAAAGAAAAGTGCTGACCGGGAGACAACCCGAAAAATTTTTATTTGCTTTCTGTTACAGTCGAGTCTGTCAGACCTGCAGTAGATGCGGCGCATCCCAATCACAGGATGCGACGTATCACCTGCACTGGTCATATCTTATTTTTCTACATTTTTTTATTTTTATCTTTGAAACTTTTTGTCAGTTTATTTAATGAGGCGCATCCCTGGTTAAGGATGCGACGCATCTTTTATTCTGATTCGTATTAATTCCAGGCTCGATACGGCGTATCTTCTTCCATAAGATACGGCGAATCGACTGACCTGATGATTTACAGTTTTATTTTTTGGTTTTTATTTTTACTAACTACTAATGTATTATGCAAGATTGAACCTTCTTAGCTCAGGTGTATTAAATTCGTTATGGTATTATAGTTTCCTGCACTTTTTGTGGATACATCATGATTCAAAGCTTAAAAGCCTACATCTACAAGAATGTTGATTTTTGCTCACAAAAGCACAATGGAGGATCATACCGAGCAAATCTCAGGGAAGTTTTTCTGTTCTAATTCTTTTATTTTCCAAGTTTTCAACCTTAGACACGAACAATGAGGACGTTGTTCAACTTAAGTGGGGGGATGGAGAATTAGAACACTTACTTGTCCTTAACTTTTTCAAAATATGCTTAAAATGCGCTTAATATATCAAAATTTTAAAATTTTTTAGCATGTTTTGTTTAAAGTCTCAATTACATAACCGCACACATAACTTTATTCTTTCAAAGATATTAAAACTTTAGTGTGCCGATGACTTGTAAACTTTAGAACTTGGCTTGTATACTACTCGAGACCACCATAATGAGTATTATCGACATAATTGGAGTGACTTGTCTAACTTGGTAAATTACTAGGATTACACCCAAAAAGCCTTTAATGTTATGTGTTATTAACTAACTACACTGGTTAGTTAACCCCCGTATAAACCCTTTGTTAACTCTCAGTTTTAGAGTAAGATACCCCTAGAAAAACCCTCAGATCCATTCCTTTCGTTTCTTACACCTGTGATATAATGTTTCGTTACACCCTTATACCTTAACCTACCCTGTAGATTAAAATCTGTGGTTAATTGCTTTAGGCAAAGTGTGTTTCCTTACATTACCTGTGTTCGCGTGCGTAATTCATTATCTTTGGTTAGGTCGGGAAATTGCACAATGCAATTGGTATGAAAAGTACATATTGTATATTTTTAGTTTATTTTTCGTGTGTTTACCACTTTCACTATTACAATTATTTCTGAAAGTATGAAAAGTATGGAAACATTATCCGGAAAAATCGTGATAGAAAAAGTTGTGAAATTTTACACATATATGTTGATGTAAAAAAAATCAAAAAAAAAAATATATATATATATAGAAAAGAAAAAGGAAAAGGAAAAGTTGGAAGCATGTTTTAACCAACTTATGTATAGTTTTGTATTAAGTGGGAGATATCACCACTATTTGTTGTTGTATATCATATTTATGGATTAGATGGGAGTTGGCCTTTATGGGAACGCGAACTAAGGTTATTCTTTGTTTAAGATTTTATTGAGTATAATTCGTGTCTACCTAAAGCGTGTGTTTCAAGTGTTAAAGCGTGAGTTATTCAATGATATGAGTCTTATTCATGGGATGGTTGGGAAAGTAATTAACCACACTTAGGATTTTAATTCTATTTGTTTTGTTTATTTTTATTTTTACACCAATTTATATCCCAAATATTATCCATACCCTATATCATTCTTCATCCAAGCCTTTGATTTATTGAGATTAGGGATTTGAGCAATCTTAAGTATCGTAGACGTGGATTCGGCTATGTATTTATGATTTTGTCACCCTTTTTGATATATTATTATTGGTAAAGATTACTTGGTCCTATCTTTACCCTATTCGAGTTAAGGAATTGAGCAATTGCGAGTATCGTGGTCGTGGATTCGATCATGTATTCGTGATTTTGTCGCTTTTTCTGGAATATGAGATCGATAGAGATTAAAAAGAATGATCAACCCTTAAACCTCATAACCCTTTTTACCGCTTTAGACTTGTGATGAAACGAAAAGTGTACCCGTTTTAAGGGGGTCATCTAAGCCCTAATTCGTGGTTATTATGATCAAATATTACCCTAAATCGTTCCTTTTGCCATTTTAGGTACTTTTGAGAAGAATTCTAGAAAACATATCAATTTGGACGTTTTTGGAGCATAAAGTGAAGAAAACGACAAAGTCTCAAAAGAAGCTGCAAATCCTTCCTCACGGCATTAGAGTCACAAGGTGACGCCGTCAGCCAACTATGACAAAGGAGTGGATTCAGACTATACCAGACGCCCTAAGAAGAAATTGAGATGTTTACACCTGACGGCGTCAGGTGTTAAAAGTAGTAGGCCGTCAGGTGTTAATGCTAAAGAGTGACGGCCCAGAGCCAAAATACAAGTGACTGCGTCAGAAGTAGATCTAGGCCATCCGAGAACCCTAATGGCGGCGAGCTGACGGCGTCAAAACCCATAACCTGACGCCGTCAGAATGTAAAATCTATATATACTTTTCTATTCTTCATTCATTAGTGTGGAACTTTTGGTGCAACTTTGGGAATAAACACTAGGACGAATTTGGCTGTATTTTCAAGGGTTTTTCACCCTTGATTCCTTCATGCTTAATTAAAGATAAGTCTTCACTTAAATTAATCAATATGTCTATGTGTTGGTTAATTATATCTTATGCTTGTCTTTCAATTAACATGCTAGGCTAGATTTATCTTGTGTTTGCTTAGATCTAATGAAACCTAACTATTAATTATTGGTTGTTGGTGTGTTATTAATTGTTTTGGATGAATGCACGTCGATGTTAGGCTTAAGAAAACTGGCTAACCTTCTTATACGGTAACCTGCTTGAACGTCTTAAGAAACATGTAACCAATGCGTACTAGGTTATACAGGTAGTATTTAATGCATAATCCACTGTTTACAATCCCTATGATTGGGTGCTTAACGCATCGTTGTAGGAGGAGATAAGAGCTTACAGAATTGGGGAAGTACGTACGCCACCCCATGAATGGTATTAAGGAATACACCCGTCATCCACGCAATTAATATACACACTAATTAACCGATAAAAGATAGTTAGGGAGTAAGGAAATCTAAGTAAACACATTTGTCTCCATATAAGTTACACAACCACATTAGTTTTAGTTATTTTATTTTTATTTGCATTTGTAGTTTTTGGGTTAGTTGACTAGCAACTAATTCCGCCCACTCCTCCAAAACCGAGATTTTAATTGTTTTCTAAAAAATATAAAAATACAAAAATAATCATCCTCACCCTTAGACCTTTTAGAGTAGCTTTTCTAACCTAACGAACACTATTCCCTGTGAGAGAACGATTAATCCCCCGTACTTTCCACTACACTATACTACATCGATCAGGTACACTGCCTGGTGGGGTTGTAAGCCTTTTGAGATCCCTCAAGAGGTAAAACCTGTTGCGTGGTCGCAATCCCGCGTATATCAAGTTTTTGGCGCCGCTGCCGGGGAATAGTTATTGCTTAGGTAGAATTTTTATTTTATTAGGTCTACTCACTAGACTCCTTTCTAGTGAGACTTTTATTTTATTTTTCTAGGTTTTCTTTAGTCTATCTTTTTCTTTGTGTTTTTGTTCGTAATAACTTGTTCATTATTTATTCCGTTGGCCATTATGGAAAACGCGAATCCACCCCTTACACCGGACGAAGTAGCGTCATTGCGATACCAAATCGAAAGTGAAATTAAGGAGTTAGAGAGCTTAATAATTTGATTGATGCTCAACTAGATCGTGCACTTAATGACTTTGCAGGCGCCATATACGCATGCAAGGACTTAGAATATGATGACCCTAAGAATTCCGGAAGTTTAAAGGAAAGGGAAGGCGAAAGAGTAGGTGATGAATACTTTAATCTTTACCCCACTAAGGAAGAGATCGCCTATTACCATAACATAATCGATCACCCTATGTTATGGTTCCTTATTCATTTTCAAAGCAGCCTTGATTGTGGTTGATTTTCTGGTATTGTTTACGAAGGGATGGGATGTTAGGGTTTTAAAACCCTAGTCTATTGCTAGTTCGTGATACTCCTGCTGTTTACATGACCATGACACTTGTGTATCGTATGTTTATTATTGCTTTCAGTGCTTAAGGCTACTAATTGCATGCTAGGGTTTGTAAACTTTCGTGGTTGCTGTTGATCGAATATGTTGGATGTTAGTGGAGCTATTGGTAGTCAAGTTTCTGTTGGTGTTTTCCTTTAATGATCACATGCTTCTTAGGGCTGGTGTGAGATTCATGTTACTAATTACAGTCTTGGTGTGATCATGGGAGATGGGGTGCATTGTGACTTGATCATCGGGTGTCTTCAAGTATTTCATTCGTATTGATTGGAAGATGGGATCAAGTTGTATATGTTGGAAGGTAGGGTCGATCAGACCTTGTTTATGTTAGGGTAACTTGTTCTAATACCCTTGTTTTAGCTGTTGATGGGTGGTTCGATCTTTGATGAATTGAAACTACCTATGCTGGAAGTAGGGTTGCATGTACCCTTGTTTATGTGTTCAAATTTTATTTGCTTGGTTTTGCATTCCTATTTGGGTTATTAGATTATGCTTCGTGCATATTACTAATAGAAGAAGCAAATAGATTTGAGCGGGCAAGTTGGAGAATTCTTCATGGAAGTAGATGGACTGCAATAGTGATTTTAGAAGGCTCAAGTATTTCTTGAGTAGTATTGTAATGTTTTATTTTCTTTTGTCATTATTGATAGGTTCATTTTGTAAGTTATAAGAATGGTGTGTCATTCTTATATGAGAGTCTGTAAGTGTCCTTAGGGACTTAGATGAGGGAAGTCACCCTCATCCATTGTACTTCAATGTTTTTCTGATTAATGTATTTTACCGGGGTACAGGATTATTCCCCTTTACCCAAAAAAAAAAAACATAATCGATAACCCTCGCTCTCCCTTCACAAAAATTGATCCAAGGATAAAAAGAGGTGACCCTAGGAACGTTAAGATACCATGCATGATAGGGTATAGATACGTTGATCAAGCTTACATCAATTTTGAATCACCAATCAACGTTATGTCTTCAAGTGTTTATAATGATATAGTGAATACGAGGCTCAAACCTAGGAAAGACCCCAACTACACCGGTAGAGTTTGTAATTTTGCTGGGAGGGTTCGAGATTTACATGTCTTAGTTGGGAACTTTACGTATGTCACTGACTTCATGATTGTTGAAGATCTGGCAAGTGTTATAGACTGTAGCTTATCCCATGTCGTATTAGGTAAGCCTATCATAGAGAAGTCCAAGTTGAGTTACGATGAGGTGGAGGGGACAATTCAATTTTCTAATGAGGCCGATAGGATTAAATATAGAATGCCTACTAAGATGAAGGAATTTCGATTTGTGCCTAGGTTAGACAAGGATTACATTGGTGCAACCGGAGATATTAATGAAGAAGATAAGAAAAAGGGCATGGATTATGTGTGGGAAAAACGGAGCCTCTATTATAAGGATTGATTGATCCTCGGGCCTAAGTATAAGATTGATAAAGAGATTGCCAATAAGATTGTGGAGGCAATTAGGAAAAAGGTGATGAGCCTTTACAAAGGGTATTTGCAATCGGATCCGGAATTTGAGGCATTTGTTAAGGATGACCTAGAGGACCCGACCAATGATGGAGTCACGTAATAGCGCCGGTGACTTTGAGTCTAGCTACAAGACTCGTTAATAAAGAAAAGCGCTTCTTGGGAGGCAACCCAAGCTTTGTGTGTTTTGTTTGTTTGTTTATTTGATTTTATTTGTTTCCGTATGTATGATATTTTTCTTGTTATTGATTCATGCTTCAAACTAACTTGTGAAAATGCTTTATTTTGTTTTTAACTTCGTCTTAACTACATATAAAGGTATTTTGCAAAAGATAAGTGTAAGGGAAATCTAAATCGGTTTATAAGAATGAATGAACATGAATCATAACAATGTAAATTAACATGCATATTTGTAATTGTTCGAGTCAAATGCTTGTATCGAGTCATAATGAATTTTTGCGGGAATTCCAGGAAGTAAGGTATAGTTTTTTCCAGAAACTTTTCGGAAACTTAACATGAGAATTCTGTCAGATCATTTCTGACGGCGTCAGGCAGTAATTTTCTGCAATTTTTGAAAGTTTTGTTTTTCTTCCGGAATCATAAAAAGTTTTGTTAATTCTCTAACTTATAATCTCAAGGAATTCTGCAAAAATATTCCTTCCACAAGCATTATATCCTATTATAGATTATACCGCCGATTTTATTAGCCTTAATTACTAAATATAACTATTTTAAATCTATAATACTTTAAACAGAAAAAAAAAAACTAGAAATACTATCAACAATTACTGTAAGGTGACAAATAAATTTAAAAAATTATAAAAACAGATATTATAAGCTAAATTTAAAAAAAGAATGGAAAAAATTTTAAACATGTGTTTTATATGGAAACTATCCACTGAAATTAAATTGGATCTGGGTGTGGTTTTCCTAACAAAACTTTTAATAACCTAATTAAGAGAACTTTTTTGTAAACAACTAGTGCTAATTTTTAAAATTAGTTTTCACCTAGATAAGTATTTGTAGTAATTTTCTTAGATTTCTTTTCTGTTTAGTCATTATTATTAATATTACTTAATTTCAGTAATTAATAAACTGTAAATTAATAATTCGTATAAATTTTAAAACAGTGCATTCTTTTTATATTTTTCCCTAGGTCCTAAATAAAACTATTTAGTATTTTTTAGTAATTTTCATAGAATTTTACGATCGACTCTTAATAATATATTAGATTTAAGTTTAATCCCTAATACATTTAATTAAGAAAACCAAAAAGAAATTAGAATAGGTTTAATAAATTTTAATCAATTTCATTCTTGAGTAATTTTCCTAGCCTTTGTCACATTTAATATATATAATCTGTAAGAACCTTATATTTATTTAGAAATTCTCCTTTTATCATTTTCTCATTTTTCCCGTTTGAAATAGTTTGAATTAGTTTAAATCATTATTAAGTTCCCTTTAC
>LBNU01036782.1:4642-31156 GCA_014162995.1 Artemisia annua | reverse complement strand
GATGTTTGATCTTGATATTTTGACTCCTTCGATGAACTATGTGCCTGTTAGGGAGGAGAATCAAGTTGTTCATTCTGAAGATGAAAATACACAGTTCATAGTTCATAGTGTCAATCATAGTCCTACAGATGCTGACAAAGAACAAGGTGCTGCTGCTGATGAGCAAATTACTGTTGATTCAACTAAAACAGTTTCTGAGGAAGATCAAGCCATTCAAGATGAATTAAACAAGATGCTTTTTCAAGAAACACTTGAAAATTCCTATGAAGATGATCTAAGAAGAGCTTATGAAGCAGAACAGACAAAAGAAAAATCTTCTACTTTGAAGAACAGTACTTTGGATCAAAGTACTGCTACTCAAGATGTAGATACTTCAGGGGGAATCAAGTCAAATACTTGGACAAATACTGAAGATTGGCCTGGTTCATCCATGCCTTCATTTGAAGAATCAGATGATGAACAGCAAGATGAAGGAATTTTGGTAAACAAGGTCCTGATCAAACAAATTTGGAAGATGATCTTACTGTACCAACAACTCACGTGTCAAGAATACATAAGAATCATCCTACAAACAAGATTATTGGTTCTCCTACTTCTGGTGTTCTTACAAGAACAAAAGCTAAAAGCACAACTAAGCCTCACAATGCTTTACTTAGCTTCATTCATAAAAACAGGTTGAACCATAAAGATCAACAGACCTGTTTGTTTGCTTGCTTCATCTCTCAAGAAGAACCCAAGAACATAAAGGAAGCTTTATCCAAAGAAAGTTGGGTTGAAGCCTGTCAAGAAGAACTTCTACAGTTTAAACTTCAAGAAGTTTGGGTCTTATGTGATTTACCTGATGGAATGAAGGTAATTGGTACAAAATGGGTGTTCAGAGTTAAAAGAGATGAAAGAGGAAATGTTATCAAGAAAAAAGCAAGACTGGTTGCCCAAGGATACATTCACTAGCAGTACTTAACATTTAATACTTCAGCAGTACTCTGAAGAGCAGCACTTTGATATCCAACAATACTTTGATCTTTTATACCCCAACAAATCAGATGATGAACAGCAAGATGAAGGAATTTTTGGTAAACAAGGTCCTGATCAAACAAATTTGGAAGATGATCTTACTGTACCAACAACTCACGTGTCTAGAGTACATAAGAATCATCCTACAAACAAGATTATTGGTTCTCCTACTTCTGGTGTTCTTACAAGAACAAAAGCTAAAAGCATAACTAAGCCTCATAATGCTTTACTTAGCTTTATTCATAAGCAAAACAGGTTGAACCATAAAGATCAACAGACCTGTTTGTTTGCTTGTTTCATCTCTCAAGAAGAACCCAAGAACATAAAGGAAGCTTTATCTAAAGAAAGTTGGGTTGAAGCCTGTCAAGAAGAACTTCTACAGTTTAAACTTCAAGAAGTTTGGGTCTTATGTGATTTACCTGATGGAATGAAGGTAATTGGTACAAGATGGTTGTTCAGAGTTAAAGAGATGAAAGAGGAAATGTTATCAAGAACAAAGCAAGACTGGTTGCTCAAGGATACAGACAAGAAGAAGGAGTTGATTATGATGAAGTCTTTGCTCCTGTTGCAAGAATTGAAGCTATAAGATTGCTTCTTGCTTTTGCTTCTCACATGGGGTTTCCAGTTTATCAAATGGATGTTAAGAGTGCCTTTCTCTATGGAAAGATTACAGAAGAGGTTTATGTGAAACAACCTCCTGGTTTTGAAGATCCTGAACATCCAAACAAAGTCTACAAAGTTGTTAAAGCTTTATATGGTCTTCATCAAGCCCCTAGAGCCTGGTATGAAAGACTTTCAAGCTTTCTGTTACAACATGGCTATAGGAGAGGAGCCATTGATAAGACTTTGTTCATTAAAAGAGACAAAAAGGATATCATGCTAGTTCAAGTGTATGTGGATGATATTATTTTTGGTGCTACAAAACAATCCATGGTGAAAGAGTTTGAAGAACTTATGCAGAAAGAATTTCAGATGAGTTCAATGGGTGAGTTAACTTTCTTCTTAGGGCTTCAAGTTAAACAGACAAGTACTGGTATTTTTATAAGTCAAGATAAGTATGTCACTGACATCCTTAAGAAGTTTAACCTCAACACTATCAAGCCAGTAACTACACCTATCAAATCTTCTAACTCACTTGGAAAGGATGAAGATGGAAAACCAGTGGAAGTCAAGCTTTACAGATCAATGGTTGGGTGTCTTATGTATTTAACTGCATCAAGACCTGATATTATGTTTGCAGTATGCTTATGTGCAAGATATCAAGTTTCACCCAAGGTCTCACACATGAATGCTGTTCAGAGGATCTTTGCTTATCTCAAGTTTCAACCTAAATTAGGATTGTGGTATCCTAAGGAGTCACCTTTTCATTTGGAAGCCTTTTCAGATAGTGACTATGCTGGAGATAACTTTGACAGAAGATCAACCACTGGTGGATGCCAATATCTTGGAAGAAGATTAGTTTCATGGCAATGTAAGAAACAAACAATTGCAGCAACCTCATCTACTGAAGCAGAATATGTTGCAGCTGCAAGTTGTTGTGGTCAAGTTCTTTGGATGCAGAATCAACTTTTGGATTATGGATTCAATTTCAAGAATACTCCTATCAATATTGATAATGAGAGTACTATTTGTATTGTGAAGAATCCAGTATATCATTCAAAGACCAAGCACATTCAGATTCGACATCACTTTATTAGAGATTGTTATGAGCATAGGTTGATTAATGTGGTCAAGATTCATACAGATGATAATGTAGCTGATCTGCTTACTAAAGGTTTTGATGTTTCAAGATTCAAGCATCTGGTAGTAAGTATTGGTATGATAAATTTTTAAACTCTATCAATTGGTTCTACTTTTGAGGGGAGGCATTAGCAGTTGTTTCCAATTTGAGGGGAGGCTACAGTTATCATTTAAGTAAAAGAAACAGTACTTTTATTTATAAGAGTCACAGTACATTCATCTTGACATAACCATTACAACCATTACATCATCATGTTCCTACATCATAACTACTACAAGATCATACAACTTAGAAAAACTACTCCATAGGCTTTTTCCCTTTTCCCTTGTAGCTGTTCTTTGATTTCTGAGCAGTCTTTCTCTTCTCTTCAAAAGATGCTTGCATCTTTGGGCATGGGAGGAATAGCACTTGCATTGGAGGACGTTCTGGTTTAGATGGCTTCTCACTTGGGCCTTCTTGAGCAGACCAATTCATGTTTCTCACTGCAGTTTCCAGGGCTTGAGTTAAAGCAATTGGCAGTTCTTTAGCTAGTTGTATTGAAGGATCATTGGTTGGAGTTTTTCTTTTGGTGTTTCTCTGCGAAGAACTTGTTGTTATAGGAGGAAAATAGCTGCTCCATCCTGTTGAAGAATCAGCACTTGAATCAGAGTAGTACTTAATTTCAGTATCACTTGAATCTGAATCAGTGTCTGATGAGATGTACACAAATGGTGACTTGCTCATGATGTTTAGATGCTTCGATGTTTTTGAAACTTTTGGAATGCGTTTGTGAATAAGTTATCCGTGCATTAAGGGCCTTTTTATAGGCAAAAAGGGGTTTGAATGGTGAAAGTACTGCTCAACGGCTATGAGAAAGTACTGCTTGCTGACGTGGAGGTACTGTTATTTTCTAACGGTCAAATATTTATGGTAAATATTCTTTAAATATTATGAACGAGATAAGGGGTAAAATATAACTGTTTTGCGTAAATTTTGGGATATTATTTTCTTAATATTACCCATATTTACTTACCCTACTTCCCTTTTCTCTTTTGTATATCTTTTTATCATACTTTTCCACATTCACTCGCCGTTTTCACCAATCACTTTCATACAAACCTTCTTCAATGGCTCGTGGAACATGTAATCGTCACAATATGGTAGCCAATTTAGACAAGACTGATCTCAATGAGGACTTTCATGATATCATTGACTTTCTAACTGGGTCTCCAATCAATTATGCTCTTTTGGTTAATCCTGATGTGATTGGACCTTGGATTCAAGAGTTTTGGGCTACTGCTGATGTTGGGTGTCACGGATTAGATGATTGGTACATTACTGCTACGGTAACTGGGCGAAATATTCGAATTTCAGAGGCTCAAATAAGAGCAGACCTTCAGTTTAATGATGAAGAAGGTACTGCTTGTTTTGATAAACAGGTTATTTGGGATACACTTAGGGATCTTGGTTATGAGGGTTCACTTAGAAAACAAACTTTTGAAAAACCCCTCTTTAGTCCTCAATGGAAGTACTTAATTCATGTACTTCTTCATTGCCTAAGCAACAAAACTACTGCTTGGAATGAATTTCCCAAGACTATAGCCTCAGCATTGGTGGGTTTGGCGACTAATCAGCCATTCAATTTTTCTTGGATGATCTTAAATGGGATGCTTAACCACATCAACAATAATAAACCATTTTTGATGTATCCAAGATTTATACAAGTCTTTCTGAACAAACAGCTTGAAGGTGTTCCTAAACCACAAGATTTTTTACCAGTTGTTATGCTTCAAGACAAGGTGTTTACTTTTATGGCCAACAAGAGTTCACTATTTTCTGGTCATACTACACCTCTCACTGCATATATGTTGGAAGTAGCACAGACTGTTAGGGATGCTGCTCAGGAAAATTCAGAAGATGCCTCTGAACATGAAGACTCTGCTCCAACTCCATCTCAAAGATCTGAGAAGTCTCATTCCACTGAAGAAGATGTTTCACAACATCCTTCTTCTTCAACAGTTAAAGAAGTCTCTCAAAAGACTGTCTCTAGTGAAACGACTGCCTCTGCAGAAAAGACTGTTTCTTTGCAAGGTACTGCTTTGGATGACACAGATCATGGTGTTAGTCAACCACTCACTCCCAATGATTATACTTCCACAGATGGGTTTCAAACATCTGGAGGAGATGAGGGAATGATGGCTGGTAATGATACACCTAATGAAGATGAAGTTATGGATAATTATGCTTTGACAAGAGAGTTGAAGAGACTTAAAAGGGCTTATGATAATCAAGCTAATGTTTTAGCCACTATTCAAAAGAAGTACAGGAATTTGAAGAAATTAGTTAAGTCTATTATTCAACATCCTTCAAAAGGTCTTCAGAAGGATAAGTCAAAGAAGAGGATATTAAGAAAACTATCTTCATTCACATTGGGGAGGAATAAAGATAATGTGAATTTGAATGAAGAAGTTGTTGCTGAAAAGACTGTGGATGAAAAGACTGCTTATCAAAGTGCTGATGATCAAGATGCTGCTTTGAATATTCCACATACTTTTGGATTATGGATTCAATTTCAAGAATACTCCTATCAATATTGATAATGAGAGTACTATTTGTATTGTGAAGAATCCAGTATATCATTCAAAGACCAAGCACATTCAGATTCGACATTACTTTATTAGAGATTGTTATGAGCAAAGGTTGATTAATGTGGTCAAGATTCATACAGATGATAATGTAGCTGATCTGCTTACTAAAGGTTTGATGTTTCAATATTCAAGCATCTGGTAGTAAGTATTGGTATGATAAATTTTTAAACTCTATCAATTGTTTCTACTTTTGAGGGGAGGCATTAGCAGTTGTTTCCAATTTGAGGGGAGGCTACAGTTATCATTTAAGTAAAAGAAACAGTACTTTTATTTATAAGAGTCACATTACATTCATCCTGACATAACCATTACAACCATTACATCATCATGTTCCTACATCATAACTACTACAAGATCATACAACTTAGAAAAACTACTCCATAGGCTTTTTCCCTTTTACCTTGTGGCTGTTCTTTGATTTCTGAGCAGTCTTTCTCTTCTCTTCAAAATATGCTTGCATCTTTGGGCATGGGAGGAATAGCACTTGCTTTGGAGGACGTTCTGGTTTAGATGGCTTCTCACTTGGGGCTTCTTGAGCAGACCAATTCATGTTTCTCACTGCAGTTTCCAGGGCTTGAGTTAAAGCAATTGGCAGTTCTTCAGCTAGTTGTATTGCAGGATCAGTGGTTGGAGTTTTTCTTTTGGTGTTTCTCTGAGAAGAACTTGTTGTTATAGGAGGAAAATAGCTGCTCCATCCTGTTGAAGAATCAGCACTTGAATCAGAGTAGTACTTAATTTCAGTATCACTTGAGTCTGAATCAGTGTCTGATGAGATGTACACAAATGGTGACTTGCTCATGATGTTTATATGCTTAGAAGTTTTTGAAAATTTTGGAATGCGTTTGTGATTAAGTTATTCGTGCATTAAGGGCCTTTTTATAGGCAAAAAGGGGTTTGAATGGTGAAAGTACTGCTCAACGGCTATGAGAAAGTACTGCTTGATAAAAATTCTTGATTATGGTACTGTTATTTTCTAACGGTCAAATATTTATGGTACTTAAATGCTTGATGACGTGGAGGTACTGTTATTTTCTAACGGTCAAATATTTATGGTAAAAATTCTTTAAATATTATGAACGAGATAAGGGGTAAAATATAACTGTTTTGCGTAAATTTTGGGATATTATTTTCTTAATATTACCCATATTTACTTACCCTAATTCCCTTTTCTCTTTCGTATATCTTTTCATCATACTTTTCCACATTCACTCGCTGTTTTCACCAATTACTTTCATACAAACCTTCTTCAATGGCTCGTAGAACATGTAATCGTCACAATATGGTAGCCAATTTAGACAAGACTGATCTCAATGTGGATTTTCATGATATCATTGACTTTCTTGCTGGGTCTCAAATCAATTATGCTATTTTAGTTAATCCTGATGTGATTGGACCTTGGATTCAAGAGTTTTGGGCTACTGCTGATGTTGGGTGTCACGGATTAGATGATTGGTTCATTACTGCTACGGTAACTGGGCGAAATATTCGAATTTCAGAGGCTCAAATAAGAGCAAACCTTCAGTTTAATGATGAAGAAGGTACTGCTTGTTTTGATAAACAGGTTATTTGGGATACACTTAGGGATCTTGGTTATGAGGGTTCACTTAGAAAACAAACTTTTGAAAAACCCCTCTTTAGTCCTCAATGGAAGTACTTAATTCATATACTTCTTCATTGCCTAAGCAACAAAACTACTGCTTGGAATGAATTTCCCAAGACTATAGCCTCAACATTGGTGGGTTTGGCGACTAATTAGCCATTCAATTTTTCTGGATGATCTTAAATGGGATGCTTAACCACATCAACAATAATAAACCATTTTTGATGTATCCAAGATTTATACAAGTCTTTCTGAACAAACAGGTTGAAGGTGTTCCTAAACCACAAGATTTTTTACCAGTTGTTATGCTTCAAGACAAGGTGTTTACTTTTATGGCCAACAAGAGTTCACTATTTTTTTGGTCATACTACACCTCTCACTGCATATATGTTGGAGGTAGCACAGACTGTTAGGGATGCTGCTCAGGAAAATTCAGAATATGTCTCTGAACATGAAGACTCTGCTCCAACTCCATCTCAAAGATCTGAGAAGTCTCATTCCACTAAAGAAAATGTTTCACAACATCCTTCTTCTTCAGCAGTTAAAGAAGTCTCTCAAAAGACTGTCTCTGGTGAAAAGACTGCTTCTGCAGAAAAGACTGTTTCTTTGCAAGGTACTGCTTTGGAAGACATAGATCATGGTTTTAGTCAACCACTTACTCCCAATGATTATACTTCCACAGATGGGTTTCAAACATCTGGAGGAGATGAGGGAATGATGGCTGGTAATGATACACCTATTGAAGATGAAGTTATGGATAATTATGCTTTGACAAGAGAGTTGAAGAGACTTAAAAGGGCTTATGATAATCAAGCTAAAGTTTTAGCCACTCTTCAAAAGAAGTACAAGAATTTGAAGAAATTGGTTAAGTCTATTCTTCAACATCCTTCTAAAGGTCTTCAGAAGGATAAGTCAAAGAAGAGGAAATTAAGAAAACAATCTTCATTCACATTGGGGAGGAATAAATATAATGTAAATTTGAATGAAGATGTTGTTGATGAAAAGACTGCTTTTCAAAGTGCTGATGATCAAGATGCTGCTTTGAATATTCCACAGACACCACTTGAAGAACACATTTCTCATCAAGATGCTGACACTCAAGTCAGAAGTGGTGATACAGAAGTATTGGATTTGGAAGGTACTGGTGTTGATATTATTCAAGATACTGCCCAAGGTACTATGAGGCAATTTCAGATTACACCAAGGACTTTGGACTTTGAAGAAGATGTGGGTCCTTCCAATCCAGTCCAAGAAGAAGATATGATCCAGTCTAATAGTGATGATAATACTATTGCTGAGATCATGCTGAATATGTCAAAACCTAGAGGTATTGCTATTCCTGGAGTTGAACAATCTCAAGATCTGCAACTTTCTCCTAAACCTATTCAGGAGATTGATCCAAAAGATAAAGGAAAAGGAATTCTAGTGGAATCAGAAAAGAAAAAGAAAAAGAAGTCCTTTACCATAGAGCAGATCAGAGCTTATCAAGAAGCTCAAGGTGATATTGCAGCTAAAAAGCTTCAAGCAGAACTTGATGCTGAGTATGAAAAGGAAAGACAAGAAGCTGCTGTTCAAACAAAGTTCAAGAAATCAATGACTAAGGCTCAAGAACGAAATTTCTTTATGGACTACTTGAAAGGAAGAGGATACAAGGGTTTGACAAGGTTGAATCATTCTCAGATGAAGAAATTATATGATGATGTCAGAACAGAATACCAAAGACAAGTAGATGGTATTGTTGGTTATGACACTGAAGAAGGAAGGAAGCTGATGAATGAAAGTAACAAAAGAAAGAGAACAACAATCAAGTCACAGTCATCAAAGAAGTCTAAGCCTACTATAGAGCTAAGAACAAGTACTGTTGATGAACTGAGGAATTATCTAAGACCTATGGATTTTGAACTTCCCAAGAGTGATGTTCAGACAAAATCCAAGATATCTGACTTAGAAGTTGTTGAATCTAAAAAGGATGGTGATTATTTTGTTTTCCACAGAGAAGATGAAAGCTTCAGAGCATTCAATCTGCTGGTAGATATATTGCACCTGGTGGAAAGAGAAGATTTGTATGATTTATATCAACAAATTCAAGCTTACTTTGAAGAAAATCCACTCAAAGGAATTGGTGTAGTATTGCTGGGAGATTTGACTACTATGTGGGATACAGATGAAACTAGCACTGATGACATTTGGAAGAATCAAGAAGAATGGGAAATTCATAGCTGGAGATTCTTTGCAAGTGCTGGTGTTCATGCCTTAGAGCTAGAAGATGGTACAATGATCTACATGTTGGCAGACAAAAGATATCCTCTCATAAGAGATTTGATGCTGAGAATGCTGGATCATGGTATGGAAGTTGAAGAAGAAGATGACATGGCTCTAATGGTGATCAATTTGTTCATCAATTGGACAATTTTGAAGGATGATGATTAAAATACTGGTATGATTTTAATTGTATAAAATATTTTGAATAAAACAAGTACTTTATTCAAAGTACTGCTGATCAAACAGTACTTTTCCAAAGTACTGCTTGCAGCTAAAACCAGTAAAAGTTTTTGAAATAAAAGTTTTTGTCTTGTGCAAAATTTCTTTTTGAAGCACAAATAAATACAGCAACAAATTGTTTTTGAGGAAAACATGGTGTTAGTACTTGTACTACACAACAAATGGTATTCAACTCACCATGTTTCACAGACAAGAAAGAGTTTGATTCATCATGAGGGTACGGCTCTGATGTGACAATCAAATCCGTTTTTAGTTGACAATTTACTAAAAATTGTATGGTTTCAACTCACCATATCTGAAATAAGTGAAGAGTTGACTAGCCCACAAGAAAAATGGCTTGTGGTAAAGGCTGTGGAAAATCCATTTATATGGTAATTAGTTCACCATGGTTAAGATCTAAGAACTAACTAGTCCATAAGCAAACGGCTTTTGGTAAAGACTACTCAAATCCGTTGATAGCTGATGATTTGCTAAAAATCATATGGTTATCAATGTACCATGGTTTACTTAACCTAAACATTGGCTACTCCAGAGTTAATGGCTTTGGTAAAGAGACATCAAAATCCATTAATTTTCAATGATTCACCTCTCACAGGATTTTACACACCTGGAAGTGATGAGAATAGTATGAAACTAAATATGATTTGATGTATCTTGTGTTGCTGAGTAGCTGAGAAGAAGAATGTAAGTTGCTGTAAAGATCAAAGTTTGTTGCTGATAAAGATTACAAGTATTTTATGCTGATGATAACAAAACAACGAGTGTATTTTTCACAGAAGACAACCTTTCCTTGAAGATAAAGTTTTCACAAAGGAAACTTGAAATCAAACAAGTAGAATTCAAGTTAGGGGAGGATTGTTGGGATATAAAGATCAAAGTACTGCTGGACAATCAAAGTGTTGCTGAAGTATTAAAGTCAAAGTACTGCTATTGATCAAAGTACTGCTCGTTGATAAGTCAAAGTACTACTTGAAGATAAAGACTGAAGATATTAGATTAGAATATTATGTAATCTAGAATATTCTATAGTTAGGGATTGTATACTTGTCGTTCAAGTATTGTAACCGACTAGGGTTTTCCTTGTGCCTATAAAAGGATCTCTAAGTCATTATTAGAGATAAGAGTTTTAGAGATAATAGTAAAGCTAAAGTTCGATAAAAGCTTTAGTTAGGGTTGTTTGTGTTGTGAATCTGTATAAGTTAACAGGTTCAAAGGTTAATATAAAGTTTGAAGTTGTTTTAATTCTTCTTAGCTTTGTTAAGTAATTCCGCATACTTAATAGAGTAATTCAGTGTTTCATTCTTAGTAGATTAGGATTTATCCAAGGCTACTAAACCCTTAACAAGCTATATAATAGTTTGGTCAGAGTATATCGATCCAACAGTTTTTCCCCTAACCGCTTATTTGTAGTGCTTATTTGAGCACTTTTGTTGGCCTTTTATGACTGCTGCTGCTGATTCTTGTTCTTGTTCTTGAATTTGATTGTGTTTGATTCTCCTGTGTGTTCTTGTTTGTATAAGCTTGTGGCTTATTGGCTTATTGGGTTCTTTGGCTTTGGTTTGGGTGTGAAAAGAAGTTTTCAAATCATTTTAAAAAATAAATAAATAAATAAATAAACTTTGAATCTGTTGGTGTTTTGAAGCTTGCACAAGCTTAATTTAAGCTTTTCAGTGAAAATGGCTTTTCAAAAGTTGTTCAATATTGTTGTTTGAACATTCTGCAAAAAGAAAATTAAAAAAAAAAACAAAATAAAAGAAAAAAGTGTAAAACCCAGGACTCGAGCCTGGGTCACACAGCTCACACAACACAGACTTACCAACTGCCCTTGGGTCTTTTTCAAGTTATATCATACAAAGTTTATTACTTAATTACTTAGTTCCCAATTTTGCTTATTAGTGTGTTTTCTGCTTATTCCAGCTTATTACAAGTGCTTTTTCCAAAGTTTTTATTTTTATTAAATTTGTTTTAGCTTAATTGAATTACCAAAAAAAGATGAGATTTATTTAAATAGTTTAGGTATTAAATTTGAATTAATTAATGTTTATTAGTAATTAATTCATATTAATTAGAATTTTAATTAAATTTTTAATTTTCTTTTTTCTAAATTTTTTTTGTCATTTAGTACGTAAGAAAATTGTTTTTATGCCCGTAGGACTATTGTAGCTTAAATTTCACTTTTTAATTTGCGCGTTGACGTTTATCTTAAATAAACGTCACGTTTTTGTGTTAGATTGCGTTTTAGGATTCCCCGTCTTCCCTATTATGTTTCCCGTAGTATTTTAGGTAGAATTAGGATTTCCCTAGTATTCCCTTGCTTTTGTTCCCTTTTAGGTTGCGTTACTCCCATTTTCGTTCGTTAATTATTAATTCTTGTAATTTTAACGTACCATAACACCAAATATGCTCTCTAATCATCATTACAAGCATTTTAATCTCGATCCTTTCACGTAACTTTCCATTCACACCTCGTTGAGATACGACCCGGGAAATCACTTTCCCGGTCTTAAAAATATCACATTCACGAGTTTACGAGGTAATCCTTTTCAAGAAGGGTTTACTTGTAATTCTCCACGTCTTGTTGTCTTCATGATAACATTGACCTCACTTTGTTGGTATTTTTGATATAACGTTTTGACACAAAAACAGAACGAATCAATGCTCAATAAAGGAGATATCCTCAGCAGGAAGAGCTAAAGCTTTGGAATTCCTATTTCTTGCAAGTCTCTTCTGTATTTTACCAGGAGTAGAAGCAGGAGAAGAGTCTTTGGCATCAGCAGCTTCAGTGGAATCAGGAACCTCAGTTGTAGATGGATGTGATGTATCAGCAGTATCAAGCTTCTCTGACTCATCAGCAGTCAGAGTAGCTTCCTCAGCAGCAGAAAAATAAGCTTCCTCATCAGCAGCAACATCCTCAGTAGCTGCAGACTCCTTAGGAGGAATAGAGGGCTCAGCAGAAATGGATGGCTCAGGAGGAACAGAGTCTGCTTTAGGAACTTCATGTGCAGAGGCAGACTGTGCTCCCTCAGCTGTAACAGATGGTTGAGATGCTGAGGAAGGGGAAACCTCATATACCAAAGGGGTGGAGTTAGCAGGAATGGGAGTATAAGTAGAAACCTCCTTTGGAACATCAGCAGCATCAGGAAACTTCAACCTCTTTGACTGACCACCCATTCTATTGATTGCAGTTTGAATCTTATTATATTCCTCAATCAATTGAGAATCCTCCATATCCCTTATTTGTTTCCATGTATAGCCAGAACCACGGATATCACAACTCTGATTTTCACCACATTGCTCATGTATTCCCTCTGCCGTGCTTGTGTCACAGGCTTCTCTCTTTTGGCTCTAGCCTTCCTTTCAGCTTCAGCTTTCTTCTTATGGACTCCCCTGGCAACCATTTGCTGAACATAATCTTCCATCTCAAAATCTTCACCTAAGACCTTCTGAGCTAATCCTGGATTAGTAAGAACATGGGAAGCAAGAGTTTCCCAAGTGTCTGAAGTGAAATGTGTAGACAGTTCATCCAACTCCTTCTTTCTCTCAACTGGCAAAGAATCTGAATCAGATTTATCCAAATTTTCTTGCAATCTTCTTGCCACCATCTCAGAGAGTTTCAATTCCTCTTGCCTCTTTGCTTCAGCTGCTAACTCTTGTTCAGTCAAGTTAGCAGCTACCCTGGCACTCAACTCTTCCAGTTCAAGCTCTGTCTTGGACTTTACCCTGAATGGAGGACTCTCTTCAAGCATGACTCCTTTACCCTTTGCTGAATCAGTAGAAACTGTACCAGCAGGTAGATCCACAGAAACTCTAGGTGAATCAGCAGAAACCTTAGGCAAAGGTTCATCAGCAGGAATGGGGATAGGTGGTGCATCAGCAGACATATTGGAAGTATCAGCATCAGTAGAAGCAACAGAGGCAACCTTTATAGAAGGTTGATCAGCAGAATCCATGGTTATATCTTCAGTAGGAACAGGCTCAGCAGTGTCAGCAGGAATAGCAGTGGAAGTAGATACACCAATATCAGAAGCATCAATATCCATTGAGTCACCTCCTTTTGCAGAATCCATCTGAACCACTGGATCAACAACTGGTGCAGCCTTGTTGAGATATTGGCGCCTCTTCTTCCTTAGAGTTAGAATAGGTGCCTGCACCTTGGTCTTAGAAGGATCAACATGTTTGGCCTTAGGAAAAGGTGTTTTCTGAGCCAAAGATGCATCTGCTAACACAATAAGGGGGTCCACATCCTCTGATTCAATAACCAATTTCCTTTTCTTCTTTTGACCCAGTTGATCCTCCAAATCTTTAACCCTGGTCTGAAGAGCAGAAATCTGTCCCCCAAGAGTTGTCTTTGTGTCTTTGAGCTCCTTCTCCAAGGTGTCAACCTGCTTCACATACCTGCCAAGTAAAGCATATACATTGGTGTAGGGGTGGCAATTCTCGACACGACATGATAAACGACACGAACCCGACACGAAGTTAAACAGGTTTGGGTCAAGGATAAACAAGTTTGGGTCAAAAACAGGTCAACCCGTCTAACCCGTTTAATAAACGGGTCGTGTTTGGGTTGAGCAAGTGTTAAACAGGTCAACACGTGAACCCGTTTAACTATATGAGTGAATTATGATTATAACTAAGATTTTATTGAAATTGACGCTTATAAGTTATAACTCAGATATCATTGAAATTGTCGTATAGTTATTTGTATGTTATTTTTATCATATATTAGATTCTTATATCATTTTTGCATTTAAGCTAGTTAAATCAACAAACCACCAATCTTATTCACTGCTTGACATATTTGCTTAAACAGGTTAAACGGGTCACAAACGAGTTACACGTGTTATGCAGGTTTGGGTTAGGGTTGAGCTTCTTGACACGATTAATAAATGGGTCGTGTTTAGGTTGAGGTTATTTCAACCTGCCAACCCATGAACCCGAATAGGTCAACACGAACACAACTCGATTGCCACCCCTACATTGGTGAGAGTAATAGGGTCCTCAACTCCATCAGCAGGATTACCTGCTGATTTAGGAGCATCCTTGGACCTGTCAGGAGAAACATGAAGACCATCAGTAGTATCAGGTTCCTCAACAAAAGCCTCTCTAGTTGGACTAGGAGACCTCTGTATGTGAGAGGTAGATGGCTCATCATGAGACACATAAAGAGAAGTAAAAGTAGGCTCAACATGTGATTCCATAAGGGGCTCATCTAAGGATTGTTCAGACACATGAGGTGGACTAGTGGTCATTTAGTCAGAGATGTGCCTAGGAGATGTGGAGGATAAGTCATCAACATCCTCATTAGCAGACTGTGTTGGGTCTGCAGGGATATTGACTTGCTCAGTAGGAGCAACAGGTCTGGGAAAAGATGGTTGCTGAGTATCCTCAGCAGCAGATGCAGTTGCATCAGCAGCATTAGAAGGACCAACATCTGCAGATGAGGATGTCCCTGCCTCAGCAGCAACTGATGCAGAAGCATCAGCAGCAACTTGTGCAATCCCACCAGCAGCATTAGGTTGAGGTGGTTGTCCACCATCAGCAGCATCACCTGCTTCAGCATTATTGCCACCAGGCAACATAGCTAGCAAAAGAGGCCAATGTTCCCCGTTAAACCCACTATTCATATTTGAGAATACTTTAGTAGTTAGAGGGACAATAGGGTAATGTGTCCTGTCTTGGGTCTCTATGCCTATTATTATTTGTAAGAACCTAGGGTACATTAAAAATTTATTTTTCTTAGCACTAACATTATCACACATATACTGAAAAATATATCTTGAAAAATCAAAAGTAGTACCCTTTGATAAACAGACAATAGCACAACCAAGATGAGTGGACAATTGATCCCAGCCTCCTGACTTTTGACTGAGACACTGCAACAGGGTATGCATCAAGAATCTTCATTTGGGGCACAACCTATTCTTATACCAAGCATTAGTAACTTCTCCGTGGTATCCAATATCTCTTAACCCAACAAGTATGATTTCCCCGTCAGTATGATAGATACCATGTTTATCATTCAACTGAAGCTTAGTACGAATCAAATCTTCAGTGACCACATACTCGACCCCATCAATAGTTGCAACCAACATTGTTGGATCTTCTTTTGGCTCTCTTCTAGAAGTGGCCCAAAATTGGCGAACAAGAGACTCACAAATGAGGTCAGGGCTACATGTGAGAGCAAAATGGATTTTGGACCTTTTCAAGAAATCCACCATTGGCTCAAAAACTTCATGAGCCTGGGTTTTGCCTTTTCCTAAATAAGCAACTTTATTGTGATCCTTTTTGAATTCCAGGGCAGCCATTGGAGAAAAGATTACTGAGTAAATGGTTAATGGAGAGGTGCGTGGGAATGAATGATGGGAAGTTATGAAATGGGGAGATTATAAAGGCAGAGTGAATCAGTTATTTTGGGCGTGGGATACACACGTTAGGGTATTTATGGAAGTTACCCAAATCGTGGTAATGAATTGGCAAAGGATCGTGAAGCGAATCTATGACCAATTTTGACTTTCAAGTACCGCCCAAATAAACCCAATTATTACCCTTCAGTAGCAACCAAAAGTCAATCGGCAGCAACGAGTGGTCAATCAGCAGAAACCAATTGCAAATTGGTCCGCAGTAACCATTTATCCGCAGTAACCATCTATCCGTAGAAACCAATTACCATAGTAAATTACTATCCTTTTGGTCAACGCATCATCTAGAAGGTAATTTTACTCTCCAACCGTCCCCATTAAATTCCATTAAATCCCACTTAATGATCAAATCAAGTCAATAAATTAGGCCACAAATCATAATATACTCATATCTTCTACCCCAATCTTTAATTATTCACCAAATCCTCCCAATCTCCCATTAACATGAACCCTATAGAAATCTCATCCGATTCCTCTTCAGATTCATCTGATCATGACAATGTCCCACCACCAGTTGTAGCTGCACCAAGGCCTTTTAGACCTCGACGTGGTATGAGGAGCAAGGAGCAAGCGCGTAAGAGAAGACATGATGTAGCTGCTCCTCCTCCTCCACCACCACCACCTCCACCTTCTTCATCTTTTGACTCAGATTTTGATTTGGCACAACTTCCACGCTGGGTATATGATTCAGATGCCTCTGATGATACAAAGCGTTTAGAGTTGTTGTTCAAAGAAGACTTGGATGAAGGTCCTTCAGAGCCACCACCTCTCAAAGCTGCTGAATTCTAGTTCCTCAATCTTCCAAGAGGTTGCCAAAACCACCTCCACAAGTATTGGGTCTGGTTTGCAAGAGGCTATGGCAGCCTGAGATGAAGCCCAAGGAGGTGGAGAAGATGCTGAGGACCAAGGGGGCTGGTGAAGGCACATCTGATCCCAAGGGCAAAGGGAAGAGAAAGCAGGAGTAGATGTTAAGGTGTCTGGTAGTGGGTGTTTGTTTTGTTGATGGATGTTAAGTTTTAGATGTTTGGATTGATTGTAATTCCCTCTTTTGATAATGAACGAACTTTTGTTTTTCTCTTAATTGTCATTCAGATTGTTCTGTACTCAAGTTTGATTCTCCTGAAATAATCCAAACATTCTATCAGCAGGAACTATAATCAGCAGGAACTGTATTAGCAATCCGTAGGAACCACTTAATCAGCAGAAATCACCCTCAGCAGTATTGTGCAAAAATATATTTAGAAAAGATCTTAGGGTATTTACTCTGCCACCTAATATGCATTAATGGACCAACACTTTGACTTTTGCCTATAAAACAGATCCAAAACTTACACAAAACCTAATTATCCATCAATAGCAAAAACCATGAGCTCAAAACCCCAAATTATTGAACCTCCATCTGATGCTGCAATCCAAATTGAATCACCAAAAAGGAGCACAGATGAATCTCCAAATACAGAGAAGAACCATATTACCAAAAGGCCATCTAAGAAGAAGGTGAATGATGTTGGAACATCAAGCAAGGTTTCCAATCCGGNCAGAATATACTCATATCTTCTACCCCAATCTTTATTATTCACCAAATCCTCCCAATCTCCCATTAACATGAACCCTATAGAAATCTCATCCGATTCCTCTTCAGATTCATCTGATCATGACAATGCCCCACCACCAGTTGTAGCTGCACCAAGGCCTTTTAGACCTTGACGTGGTATGAGGAGCAAGGAGCAAGCGAGTAAGAGAAGACATGATGTAGCTGCTCCTCCTCCTCCACCACCACCACCTCCACCTTCTTCATCTTCTGACTCAGATTTTGATTTGGCACAACTTCCACGCTGGGTATATGATTCAGATGCCTCTGATGATACAAAGCGTTTAGAGTTGTTGTTCAAAGAAGACTTGGATAAAGGTCCTTCAGAGCCACCACCTCTCTCAAAGCTGCTGACAAAAGAGATAGAGACAGTTGTGGCTGGGATGAGCCAAATTCCAGTTCCTGAATCTTCCAAGAGGTTGCCAAAACCACCTCCACAAGTATTGGGTCTCGTTTGCAAGAGGCTATGGCAGCCTGAGATGAAGCCCAAAGAGGTGGAGAAGATGCTGAGGACCAAGGGGGCTGGTGAAGGCACATCTGATCCCAAGGGCAAAGGGAAGAGAAAGCAGGAGTAGATGTTAAGGTGTCTGGTAGTGGGTGTTTGTTTTGTTGATGGATGTTATGTTTTAGATGTTTGGATTGATTGTAATTCCCTCTTTTGATAATGAATGAACTTTTGTTTTTCTCTTAATTGTCATTCAGATTGTTCTGTACTCAAGTTTGATTCTCCTGAAATAATCCAAACATTCAATCAGTAAGAACTATAATCAGCAGGAACTGTATTAGCAATCCGTAGGAACCACTTAATCCGCAGAAATCACCCTCAGCAGTATTGTGCAAAAATATCTTTAGAAAAGATTTTTGGGTATTTACTCTGCCACCTAATATGCATTAATGGACCTACACTTTGACTTTTGCCTATAAAACAGATCCAAAACTAACACAAAACCTAATTATCCATCAATAGCAAAAACCATGAGCTCAAAACCCCAAATTATTGAACCTCCATCTGATGCTGCAATCCAAATTGAATCACCAAAAAGGAGCATATATGAATCTCCAAATATAGAGAAGAACCATATTACCAAAAGGCCATCTAAGAAGAAGGTGAATGATGTTGGAACATCAAGCAAGGTTTCCAATCCGGACATGTCACCGGAATCTTCTGAAGTCTCTAATCCTTGGATTCCTCTCCAACCACCTCCTAGGGAGCTCATATCACCTTTCCTTTGTACTTCCTCAGATGAGGATGAACCCCAAAGTCAAGCTCCCTCAACTCAAACGGGATCAGCAGAAAATTCTTCCAAACTTCTGAACTGGGGGTTTGATTCAGACTGCTCTGATGATGATGGAAAGCGCAAAGGGAAAGGAAAGGTGGAGTAGTGTCAGGGTTTAGAGTCATGATTCAAGTTGTGTCAGGGTCTGTAGTTTCACCATCTTTTGTAATAATCATTGATGATTAATGAATTTACATTTCCCTGTTAATTTTTTGTTTGTCTCCTGAGTACACTTAATTGTTTCAATTCCGCTGATATGAGTCAATTCTACGGATGTAGTCACACTTCAGTAGTAACATTTATCAGTAGAAACAGGAACATCAGCAGAAACACTTGTCTGCAAAACAAACACACAGAACAAAACACACAAGACAATCTAAACCTGATAATGGTTAGTATATACAACAAGTAACCTGCATAACAAAGTTAGTAAACATACAAAATACATATTCTACAAATCCTCCTCAGAGGCATATGCCTCCCCTCAGGCCTATGCCTCCCCTCAAGCATAGCATTCAAGGGTTGACCATCCCTATATGGACAACTAAGTGATTAAACCTAGGTCCATCAAA
This sequence comes from Artemisia annua, assembly GCA_014162995.1. Taxonomy (NCBI): domain Eukaryota; kingdom Viridiplantae; phylum Streptophyta; class Magnoliopsida; order Asterales; family Asteraceae; genus Artemisia; species Artemisia annua. The sequence continues at coordinate 11,813 of LBNU01036782.1, read as the reverse complement.
AGCCTTTGTTAATAGATCAGCCACATTATCATCTGTATGGATTTTAAGCAACTGAATTAAGTGTTTCTCATTTGCATCCCTAATAAAATGGTGCCTAATTTCAATGTGCTTAGTTCTATTATGATACACTGGATTCTTAACAATGCATATAGTACTTTGGTTATCAATAAAGATTTTAGTGTTCATGAAATTGAACCCATAATCAAGTAGTTGATTTTGTATCCAAAGAACCTGGGCACAACAGTTAGCAGCAGCAACATATTCTGCATCAGTAGAGGAATTGGCCACAATTGTCTGCTTCTTGCATTGCCAAGAAATCAACCTTCTTCCAAGGAATTGGCAACCTCCAGTAGTGGATTTTCTATCCAAATTGGCACCAGCATAATCATTGTCACTGTAGGCTTCCAAAACAAAAGGAGAATCTCTTGGGTACCAAAGACCAAGTTTGGGTTGGCCTTTAAGATACTTAAAGATCTTCTTTACTGCATTGAGATGGGAAGTCAAGGGTGTGACTTGATGCCTAGAACAAGCACTGACTGCAAATGTAATGTCTGGCCTTGAAGCTGTCAAATACATAAGTGAACCAATCATGGACCTGTACAAATGAACATTGACAGCAGGATCTGGTTCAAGGTTATGCTTAGTTTTGGGAGTTTCATAGGGGGTAGTTGCAGTTCTGACATTCTCCATATCAAACTTCTGAAGTATGTCCTTCACATACTTGTCTTGGCTGATAAAAATACCATCAGGCTTTTGCTGCACTTGTAGACCCAAGAAGAATGTTAGCTCTCCCATAGCACTCATCTGAAATTCCCTACACCAAGCATCCTTAGTGGATCCAAAGATGATGTCATCCACATATACTTGCACAAGAATGATATCCCATGAATTCTTCTTGATAAAGATGGTCTTATCAATTGCACCTCTTCTGTAACCATGCTTCAGCAGGAATGCAGATAGCCGAGCATACCAAGCTCTTGGTGCTTGATGAAGTCCATAGAGAGCTTTTACTACTTTGTACACATGGTTAGGATGCTCTGGGTCTTCAAAACCTTTAGGTTGAGTAACATACACTTCTTTTTCAATCTCTCCATATAGAAAAGCACACTTCACATCCATTTGATAGACCACAAACCCCATATAAGATGCAAAGGCCAAAAATATTCTAATGGCCTCAACCCTTGCTACTGGTGCAAACACTTCATCATAATCAATCCCTTCTTCCTGTCTAAAACCTTGTGCTACTAATCTAGCCTTATTTTTTACCACAATGTCCCTAGCATCCCTTTTATTCTTCAAGATCCATTTTGTCCCAATTGCAAACTTTCCATCAGGTAGAGGTACAAGGATCCAAACTTCTTGATTCTTGAATTGTTGCATCTCCTCTTGCTTAGCTTCTACCCAACTGGCAATGGAAAGTGCTTGTGCTACACTGGTTGGTTCAACTTGTGATAAGAAACAAGCAAACATACAATGTTGTTGATCTGTGTGATTGTCTCTTTGTTGACTCATAACATAAGTAACAAAAGCATATTCTCCAAATGGTGTCTTCTTTACTGAACTCCTTGTTTGAACCGTTGCATTGGGATCTCCAAGTATATTTTCTTGAGGATGTATAGTGTGGATCCTCTTAGTAGGGATGGGATTAACTTCAACAGATGGTTGAAGATTATTCAGTGTAGGAGCAAAAACATCATCATAAGAAGAGGAACTGAAAATGCCAGTAGCTTGTTGATGATTACCAAGATCAGTGGGGGATGAAAATCTACCAAATGGGTCTTCAAAACTTTGGGATGGACTAGTTGAAGTTGGGAATGGATCAGCAAAAATGGATGGTCCAGCAGGAATAGCATTAGCAGTATTCGAATCAGCAGGAACACGTGGTACACTTTCAGCAGAAACTGGACTGCTATTAGCAGATTCAATGTTTCTGCGGGCATCACTAGTAGATTGTCTCAAGAGTGCTTCAGTATCTTTGGCAAACTCAAAACCAAGCTCATCAGCAGCTTCCTTGGCTGCATGTTCTTGCTGCTGAAGTCTAGCTAATGCCTCTGCATAACTTGAATCTACACCATCCACATCAGAAGCATGTATATCATTGGTACCTAAAACATGAGGAGAGGGAAAAGAAGGAACAACTATAGTTGCTTCCTCAAACTCAGAGTCAGAGTCAGAGTCAGCATCCATGGCTCCTTGATTGTTAGTGGGAGACTCATGTGTACCTGCAGATTGGTTAGAAACATATCTAGTATAGCCCAAATAATCAGTCAAATAGTCTAGGTCAAAATACCAGGCATGACCCTGACCCTGAACATTAGGCTTTTCTTCTAGGTACCTCAGGTTAAGAGTTTCCTCAATCTTTTTAGCATTCATATTATATAACTTATAAGCCTTACTATGAGCTGAATAACCCAAAATATACCCCTCATCAGCTTTCTCATCAAATTTTCCTAGTTGATCACTAGAATTCAAAATGGTCACATGACATCCAAAAGGTCTAAAGTGTGTAATACTGGGAACTTTACCAGTGAGAAGTTCATAAGGTGTCTTGTTATGAGGTCTAGTGATGGACACCTGTTAGGATTACGTTTTATTAATATCAAGTCTCGGTCATTAAGTTTTGTAATAGGTTGCTTTAGACTCTTATTAAGTTAAGTTATATTAAATGTTTTCATGTAATCATGTGAAGTTTACATGCTTTGCTAAAGTCTAGGGGGCAATAGTGCTAATATGGTAAAGATGTAAGTTGCCCTAGACTACAAGTATAAATACTAATGTAACCCTCCAAGGAGGGTGTTGGTTCTCTTAGCAATAACAAAGTTTATTTCATTTCACATATAAGAGTTCCTTCCACTCTCTCTCTCTACTCTCTTTCTCTCTCTAAAGATTATGTGTTCTTATGTTGTAAAATGGTGACCTAACAAGTGGTATCAATCGCCAAGGGATAATATAGGTTGTTTTAGGTCAGATTTGGTAGAAAACACTAGGTTTAGAGGTTAATTTCTGAATTTCGTTACTGTTCATTAGCATTTTATCGAGTATTGAATAGGGTTTATCGAGTAAGGTTTAGCGGTTTTATAGGAGTATCGAGTAAGACTGCCTTTATCGAGTAAGCAGAGAGTTTATCGAATTAACTACTTCATTGATCGAGTTAGATCATTGCCGAGTAAGGCATTTTCCTTATCGTTAATCGAGTAAGGAAGTTACTTGTTCACTTCTAAGTCGAAACTCTGTTTACTTGAACTTTGGTTATCGAGTAAGCACCTTGTCATCGAGTAAGAATTCTTTACCGAGTAACACTGCTTATCGAGTAAGGAATCCAGAACAACACCTTATCGAGTACGGTCCTCAGCAACATTTAACCTTCAACTTTCGCCAACACATCTAATCTACAACAACAACCTTTATTTATCTTTAAAGATCCATTTAACATAATCATTAATCATGTCTCAACCACCGTACTACAATTACCTTCATCATCATCAGCAGCTACAACAGAATCGTCAACAACAACCGTATCAGCAACCGTATCATCAACCATACTACATGCACGAACAACATCAACTCTTAATGCATCAACAACAATTTCCACAGCAACAACCACACTTCCAACAACAACCATTCTTACATCAGCAAATGCAAACCAATCTTCCCCCAACTAAGCAAACACACTGGTTTGATCAAATGTGCGAAGCAATCACTAGTCAGCAATCCCGTCATGAAGCTGGGTCCCTTGATATTCCTCCTATGCTCACACCAGGCAACTATGTTCAATGGGCTAGTCGTTTCTTACGATTCATTGAACTCAAGAAACCTCATGGGAAGTTTATGAAAAAGGTCATTCTTGAAGGTCCATTTCAATGGCCAACTATAACAACTCCAGGTGATCCTAATGCAAATCCTCCAAGACCTGACACTGTTACTCCACTTCCTGAATCCTCACTCACCGCAAAGCAACAACTTCATCGGGAAGCAAATGAACTTGCAATGATTTACATTCTTCAGGGAATACCCAATCCGATCTTTCATAGTATTGATGCTCAAAAAACGGCTAAGGATATGTGGGAACATGTTCATCTCTTGATGGAAGGCACTGAATTGAATCAAGAAGACATGCAATCTAAGCTTTATATGGAATATGAAGACTTCATGATTGAATCAGGGGAATCGCTTGAGTCTTACTATCATCGCTTCACTAACATCATCAACGATTTGAACCGACCCAACATCATACTCCCCAGGATTGCTATCAACACAAAGTTTCTAAGTTGTCTTGGTCATGAATGGAAGAAATATGTCACGTTTGTCAGGCAGGCTAAGAATCTTCATGATGCACCATATGGATTGTTATTTGATTATCTGAAGCACCATGAGAGTGAAGTGAACAAGGATAGAGCTCTTCGTACAACGTTGTCACCTCCTCCAAATCCTAACTCACTAGCACTGGTTGCTCAATCTCACTTTGCTGCACAACCATCAAATCATGCTTATGTTCAGGAACAAAATTACTTCAGCTACCCTCAACCAAATCCTTTACTACCACTACTCACATATGATTCTACTCAACAAAGCAACATCAGTTCAAGTGATTCGTATGACAACAATGACTCCATGTTCTACTCCAATGCTAACAATGATGAAGATGAAGAGGAATTTAACAACTTGAATCAAGGAATTGCACTCATCGCTAAAGCATTCAGCAAATTCTCCAACAAGTCGAACAACCGTCTTCGTTCTTCATCTAACACAAGGAATCAAGTTGTTGTTAATGATGGCCGAGTTGAAGTTCAGAATCGTAACATTGGTAGATCTGGTTTTTGTGGTAATATGGGTAATTCTGGAAATGGTCAGCGGTTTAATGCAAATGGTAGCTTTCGGAATAATGTTGCTGCTCCTCAGAAAAGGGTTGAGATTGTTAAAACGGGTAATACAGATTCTGGTAACACTGTCATTCGTTGCTACAACTGCAATGGGATCGGTCATTTAGCAACTGCATGTCCCTCACCGAGAACTCAAGGCAGTAAGTATCACAAGGAGGCATTACTTCTCGCTCTAAAGGATGAAGCACGTGGAAACGTCAATGCTAAAGACAACAACTTCATGGCCAATGCTCAATCTGATGATGACATGGAAGATCTAGAAGCAAATGCTGCAGTTATGCTTATGGCCAATATGCAGGAACTACATCTGAGCGATTCAGGCCTAGTGTATGACACTGATGGTTTGTCTGAGGTACATGATTTAAACACTTGCTTAATACATGATATTGCCTCCCCTTCTGCATCTGCATCAGATGAGGAACAAGCTGTTCAAATCAATTCATTATTATCTAGTCAAGAGGATAACCAAATAAGCACTTTTGTTACATTTGACGACGATGATCAAATTGACCCTGTGGTTACATTTGATGATCACGTTCAAGTGAACCAAACTGTTGTATTTGATGATCCACTTGATGATGGTTATAATGATCAATTTGAACAACATGAACCTTCAAATGATCCAGATTCGGACCTCAGAACTATGCTTATGACCACCCAAATTCATGCCCAAAAATGCAATGCTATAAATACCAAACTGAAAGCCAAAATTGCATCATTAACGAAAGACCTTGAGTGCTGTAAAATTCAAATAACAAATTTTGAAACACGAGATAATCGGGAAAAAAGTTTTGAAATTGCTTTCCAAAAATCTTATGTTCAAGAACAAGAGTTGCAACATCAAATACGTGAATTAACCATTTCCAAAAATGCTTTAATCTCACAAATGGAACAAGAAAGGTTTAATCATAAACAACAAATGAGTCAACTCAACGATGAACTTTCTAAAACAAAATCTGAGTTGTCCCTTTGTCAAGCTGAGTTTCGAGAATAACAAAAGTCAAGGAAATGGATTGATTCTTACGTAGAAGAAGTTGTTGAATTGGAAAAGAAAATCAAAGAGTTCCAAAATGTTGTTTATAAAACGGGTGAATCCATCACCACAATTCAAAAGTTCACTTTGCAACAAAGACCTCCCGGTTGTGGTTATGCTCTTGGTTACGATACACCTAGTTTTTTAAAAACAGCACTCAAGGAAATTCCAAAACTGTATAGTGCAGAACACTTATTTGATGAATCTGTTGTGCGTGTTGTTGTATATAATCGTGACGAAGAAGAGGAAATAGAGGATGAGAGTCGATCTAAAATGAGCAATGTTTTTTATAATACACCTTTTGATTACTCAACATTTCCTCATTTAAATACATCTTTTGTGCCTCAAAAAGAGAAAATTGAACAACATTGGTTTTTAATACAAGAAAATGAGTCATCTTCTGATGTTGGTCCTGTTAAACCAGTAGCACAAATAAATGGTCCTTTACCTGACTCCAGTCAAATTAAACCATTACCAAAAAGTTGTAGTGTCATGCGGTATTTTGACACATTTATGGAAGACATAACATTTTTAGAACAAGTGATTGAAAGAAACTCAGAAATAACTGTAGCAACTTTTCAAAATGCTTATGAAAAAGAAAAAAGAGAAGTCTTTCAAAAACAATTGTTGCCACATGTTCAACATTTGCGTCTTTGTGCTACACGCTGGGAAAAGGAACTTCAGACGGAAGTAAAATCAACGATGGAAGTTTTCAATGCAACTGAACAAACTATTTCAAAACAAAAAAGAAAAAACAAAGGTTTGCAGAAAGAAGCTGATCGACTCTTAGAATATGTCCTTAATGCTGATATATTATCTGTGATTATGAATTCTTTGTATGAGTCTGGTACTGCTATGCTTGTTGATGATCACACTGATGATATTAAATTGTTGCATGAACATGTTGAGACTTTAAAAAGAGAAAATGAGAAACTTGTGATACACAATGATGATGTGCAAAATAAACTTTCAAAAGAGATTTCTCATCTTAAAAAGAAGCTTGAATGGTGTCAAAATCAAAGTCTTTCTTTCGAATTGCAATTGCAAAATCAAAAAACTTCAAATTCCTTTAAGGATGGAGCTGTAGAGTTACAAAGTCAAATTTCAAAATATCAAAAGGAATTAGAGGAATTAAAAGTTATAAATAATGACATCTATTTTTGCAATCGTGAGCTGGAATCTAACATCCAAGAAAAGAAGCACATCATTATTGAATTAAAAGAGAAAATTATGTTACTTGAAAAAGGAAAGTTTGCTA
>LBNU01036781.1:4326-16416 GCA_014162995.1 Artemisia annua | reverse complement strand
GTGAACAAGTCTGCCAATTGGTATTCTGTACCTACGAAGTATAACTCTACTGTACCCTTCTCGACATGCTCCTTGATGAAATGATATCGGAGATCGATGTGCTTAGACTTGGAATGTGAAACCGTGTTGCAGGAAATGGCAATGGCACTTTTTGAGTCACAGTACATCGGAATCTTCTCGAACGAGTAGCCATAGTCCATCAGCTGTGTACGCATCCAAATGATTTGAGCACAGCAGGCAGCCATAGCCACATATTCTGATTCGGTTGATGAGAGTGAAGTGCAGTCCTGCTTCTTAGATTGCCAAGACACAAGCTTGTCTCCAAGAAACTGTAAACCACCAGAAGTACTTTTTCGTGTATCCATACACCCTGCATGATCAGCGTCTGAAAAAGCAATTAGTTCAAAACCAGAATCCTTCGGATACCAGATCCCCATGTGAATGGTTCCTTTCACGTATCGAAGGATTCGTTTAGCCTCATTGAGGTGACGTTCAGTAGGACGCGACTGATAGCGAGAGCACATAAATACAGCAAATACAATATCCGGTATGCTAGCGGTTAGATACATGAGCGACCCAATAATACTTCGGTATTTTGTGGGGTCTACCATTTTTCCATGTAAATCCGCATCTAACTTAGTTGTGTTTGACATTGGGGTATTGTATGTGTCACAACTGGTCATTCCATGTTTCTTTATTATTTCAAGAGCATATTTTGATTGACTTAGGAAAATACCACGGGGAAATTGATGAACTTGTAATCCTAGAAAGAACGTAAGTTCACCCATCATCGACATTTCAAAATTTAGTTTCATTAATTTTGCAAAAGCATTAGAATACTTTTTGTTAGTAGATGCAAAAATAATGTCGTCTACGTAAATTTGTACGATTAAAACGTCTTCCCCGTGTCTTTGGATAAATAAAGTTGGGTCTATCAAACCTTTGGTAAAACCATTAGCAAGTAAGAAAGCAGTAAGTTTGTCATACCATGCCCTGGGGGCTTGTTTCAGACCGTAGAGAGCCTTCTTAAGTCGATAGACATGGTTTGGATGCTCTGGGTCCACAAATCCTTCCGGCTGACTGACGTATACCTCCTCACGTAATTGACCATTCAGAAATGTCGTTTTGACGTCCATTTGGTACACGATCATGTTTTTGTGAGCAGCATATGCCAGAAAAATCCGTACAGCTTCAAGTCTAGCCACGGGTGCGAAAGATTCTTCAAAGTCGATGCCTTCCTCCTGACTATAACCTTTAGCTACCAATCGGGATTTGTTGCGTATGACATTACCTTCTGCGTCCAACTTATTTTTCCATATCCATTTAAGTCCAATCACATAAACTCCATCCGGTCTTTCAACTAATTCCCAGACTTCTAGTCTCTTGAATTGGTCGAATTCTTCTTGCATAGACTCAATCCAATTATCATGTGTCATTGCTTCCTTGATGCTTTTTGGTTCGGCATGAGAGATGGTGAGTGCATACATGCAGTGTTCGGCATCGGAGTGAAGTTTCTGTCGAGTCATCACTGGAGCTTGAGGATGACCAATAATGTTGACAATTGGGTGATCACGAGTCCAATGATGTGTTGAAGGGTGAGGGTTATGGAACTGCTGCACATTAGTCGATTCCATGTCCCGTGTTGACGACTCTGGAATATCTGAAAGGTTGTGGTATATGGATCTTGTAGAAGGTATAGTACTTAAGGCTAATCTTCAAAAACAAGTCCCAATGTGATTTCGATACTTGGTTATTGGATAATTTCGATAAACTGTTAAAGTCCAGGTAATCTCGATAAACTGAAGTTCTCGATAAAATAAGTAGGATCTCGATAACTCACGTTGTTCTCGATAAAAGAAGATTATCGAGAAATGTTGGAGACAATTATCGAGATCTTTGGTTCTATGAAGACAAAGTATGTTTTCGATGTATCTGAAAGTAATTTCGATAGATTCACAAGATTTCGAAAACAAACAAGTGATTTCAATAAATGGTGAAGTTCTCGATAACCTCAGGTTCTCGATAACAAGTATCCAAAGTTTCGAGATTATACAATAACGAAACTATCCAATATGTCGAAGTGTTTTCTTTCTTATACAAGAGAGAAAAACACTGAGTAAGCAACAAAAACACTTAAGTAGTAATATCGAAGGTTCTCGATAAAAGAGGGTTTAAGGTTCTCGATAAATTGGGGTTTTGTGTTCTCGATAAGAAGCCAAAAACGCAGATTTTCTTTTCGTAAAAAACAAGCCTAAAACATGTTTTTAATCCAAGATTCTTGTACAACTAGCATTAAAATGATGAAATCTTAATGAAAGTTGCAAACTTTAACTTTTTATCAAAATTTGAATAATCTCGATAAAAAGTACAAAATCAACGAATCTAAAAAACTTAAAAATTTCGAAACTTTGTTGTTTCTTATGGTTTTTAACACAAGTTTGGTAACAAATATGTGATAAAAACACAAAATAAACAATAAAGTTGCAAAGTTTTTAAGATTTACGAGATGAAAAACAAGTTTTAAGAATCGAATAGTACAAAAAGAAAAGCTACACCTTCTTCTAGCGATTGATACTACTTGTTAGGTCACCATATTATTAGTAAACACAAGTAATCTTATAAGAGAAATGAGATGAGAATTAGACTTGGTTGATTAATAACAATATGAAAGATGAAAGAGAAAGAGTTTTCTTAAGATATGAAATTAACCAACATTTGTAAAGAGATACATGATGTCCTATTTATAGGAGAGGGATAGGGCAACACTCCCTTCCATCCCTATCTTCTAATTCGTGGGCTTCAAGGCCCATTGGACACCTTATTAGACTTAAACATTAACCATACGAGTAACTAAATAACGTAGCTAATTATGATAATTCTAGCAACCTATTACATTGACTGAAATGACCGAGACTTGACTGAATAGTTGTAAACTATGATCCTAACAGTTTTTGTTATGTTTATATTTTTTTTATTTAATGAAAATGAATCGTTTTATATTTTTGTGGCATTTTATTTTTATCTCAATGTATTTTATATGTTTTTTTAATACTCAGTTTCCACAAGGCAAACTGATGAGACGAAAAATGTTACGTTTTTAGGGGTCGGTTTGAGTCCTAATTCGTATGTTTTTGGTTTGGATTTCACCCAAAGTCGTTTCTTTTCTCATTTTAGGTACTTTTGAAGGGAAAATCACAAAAGAAGCATTTTCGGGCGTTTTCGGAGTGAAAAAGTGCGGAAAACAACAAAAACTCAAAAGACCTTGAAGATTACAGAAGGTGACGCCGTCACACTATACAAGGTGACGCCGTCAGGAACAAGTGAAGTCCAGAATTGGAAAAATACTCGTGACGGGCCAGAGAGTTCGTAGTGCAAATTTTCTCTCAAAGTTTTTGTGAATAAAAACATTTTATAACACTTTGAGGGTTATATTTTCTTATGAAATACTCCCCCTCCACATGTGATTATGAATATTTTGCGGAAAATAACACATGCGGGAGAAGTTAGCACTTTAGAAATGATCCACTCTTAATAGACATGTACCCGAGGGACACGGTTACGTTGCTTAGTTAGAGGGATGCATTGTCAGTTTTTAGGTGAGAACTAGCCCTAATAACTACCTTGAAGTTGTAAACATTCCATAAAGGAAGTTAGACCCGTCAAAGTAACGTCTAGAAAGAGTTTCTTGAAACGGTACAATCTACTCGGATAAATCCTTTCGAATACTGACGGTTTTTGTTTCGTCAATTCTTGGGTCAATTCTGAGTCGAGCTCGAATAAGATACAACTTGGAACATCATATTTTAATCACTTTCTTTTTCTCCCCCTCAAAAATAGCATATCAAATGCTGTTTTTGCAAACGATTTTGATTAAAATATGCTTTTTGAGTATTGTGGGGAGTTATCATCAAAGATTTGAGATTTTAAGAACGATGTTTTGGTACAAGTACTCCCCCTCAACTTGTGGATACTTATTGATGTGAAATACTTGTCTTTTGAGCAGAATTGTGAAAATCTGAAAAGTTTAATAAATTCTACTCAAAAGTAAGAAGCCTTCGCTCCTTATCTTAGGATTGTAGCACTGAAGCGTACCATAGGGTCCTTTCTTTACAAGGTATGGGTTGTGCACTGTTATGTGTACACAAGCCTTAATTAATGAGAATGAATTTGAAATTATGAAAGGTTATACCAAAAGCTTATGTCTGAGATAAATTCAAGGCATTGAAGTCGGTGAACTTTGCATTGGGCCTCTGAAATGTCAGGATCGGAAATGATGGACGAACCCCGATGTAACTTTCCAGTCTCCTAATCTGCTCCCTTCGGTTGAGCCTTTCTTCGATGGCATGGATGAAGTTCTTTACCATTCTTCTAGTGCTAGAATTCCAACGAGTATGCTTTCCTTCTTTCACCTTATTCAGATCTTCCGTCAATCTCTCCACTAAACCATCATGAACTCTTTGCAAGGTAACATCACAGAACTTATGAAGCTCGTCGAACCGCATGAACCGTAGCTGATGCTTTGAGTTGAGGTAAGTAACCCCGAACTCTGGTTGTTGGAGAATCATTAGCTGAGATGCGTCATGTAGTTCTTCGATCATGAGTTGTGGTTTGGTCAAGTTGAGGTGATTCTGGTAGCTTTCGACACCTAACTGCAGATCTTCTACACGTTCACGGATGATCAGTTGCCTTATGCACATGAGCACGGAAGAGATGAAGTTGTACTGAGTTGACGTTGGGAAGCCCCTCATTCTTCCTTGAACTTTCTCTAGATACATATCTTCTATGTCATCTAGATAAAGATGTGGGAAATCGGCTTCACAAAACTTGTAGAGCTGTTCGTCTTGCCTCTTAACCACTATTTCCTTCATGTAGACATAATCAAACCGTTTGTCTTCCAGGATTTGCATTATTGCGACGATTCGGCCTTTGTGCTTCACATCACCGGATGTACGTTCACGTCTGTGAGTGTAGCCGAGCTTTCGTCGTTCCGACCAGTTCTGAATTCCAAACAAAGCGTCTCTGTTGTATTCCACAATAGAGTTGCTGAATATCGGAGCGGTTTCTTCAATGTTTGGAATCTCATAACGAGCAGCTGGTACTGAAATCCGTAAAGAAGACTTGTAGCGATCTTTGGAAGCTTTGATGTCGTGTTGCAGGTAGCGGAGATCGTAGTTGAAGAAGAACCGATACGGGATTCTAGGCTTGTCAGCAAAGCCTTGAAGAGGTAAAGGTTTGGTCCAGTCTGTGAAATACGGTTCGTTGTGCTTTGCATGTGCATCAAAGTTGCATTCCGGATTGAGCCAATCAAAGGAGTCTGATAAAGCTGCTGCAATGTTCTGCAAATGGTAGTCCAACTCTACTTTGTTTCCTGATCGTGCCTTAAGAAAGTCACGAGCTTCCTTGTTGATCCGCTTTAGTTCAGCTTTTGTCACCTTCTCCAGCTGAAGACCCGATAGAATACTCTGAGCGTATTGTATAGTGTTGCCCGGGAGTGGTTCTTCGGTTTCTAGCGGTGGATGAGCTTTGATCATTGTGGTAACCCAGTCTGATTCAGGAACCTCAGGAGCATCTAACCATGTGAAACGTTTGGAGTGCTTCTTCTGCTTCTTTCCCTTAGACTTTTCAGTCTGAGTTGTTGATGATGGTCTAGCTTGTGGTTCAGGAGATTCAGTTTGAGTGGATACAGGTTGTGGTTCCTCCTGTTGATCATCGTGATGAAGCATGAATGGTTCTTCTGCTGCTGTGGGTCCAGACTTGGATGCTGAACTTTGCGGTTTGCGGGTGGAAGCCTTTGATGCTGGTGGTTGTTTGGATGATGATGGTTCGCGGCTAGACTTGGTTCTCTTACGTTGTGAGTCTGTGTCCGGATCATCGTCTTTCCTAGGACGTTTGCGTCTGCCAGCGGCTTCTTTGCATGACTCGGTTGCCCTTAGGGATTCAAGCAATGCTGCTTCTTCATCGGTCTTTTCTTCCTTCTCAGTGAGTTTGGAAGCTAACAAAGTTTCCAGTTGTTCTACGGTTAGATCCTCAGGCTCAGTAGGAGGCCTGTTCGTTTGAAGGTAGAAAGGTGTTGACTGAAGCGTTTTGACGATGTTTTCTTGAATCCTGGTGTTCAGCTCTTTTCTGATGGGTCTCAGAAGTTCAAACAACTCTGGAGATACTGCAGTCACGAGATTCTCAGCCAAGTAGTCATTGGTGTATTTTCTGATCATCTTACTCATATCAGCTTGCTTGTACTTATCAACCTGAGCTTTTGTCTGCTTTAGCTCTTTTACTTCATCTGAGAGCTGAGCAACCAATGTTGTCATCTTCTTCATTTGGACTTGAAGATCACCATCGTGTTGTTGTGGTGTTCTCCTAGTTCTTGAAGTTCCCGCAGCATGCCTTGCCCGTAAAAATGCCTTGGTTGTTTTCAGACTAGCTTTCTTCATTCTCGGTATTGGAATTGACTTTGCTTTTGGTGATGGTGGTGGTGACTGGTCTGATGATGATGATGATTCTGCTTGTTTGTCTGATTCTGCTTGAGGGATTGGAGGTTGTTCGGGTGTCGGAGACCTTTCCTTTGGCGGTGATGGCATGTCGGCATCGAAGAATTGTTCATCTTGATCTTGATTATTAGGCTGATCATCAAGATTTTCCTCTGCCGTTTCCTCTAATGTTTTCTCAGTCAACTCCTTTTCTTCCTGACCTTTGGCTTCGAACTCTGGAGGTGTTGTCTCAGTTTCCTTTAGTTGTTCATCTGCAGCCTTTTCTTCTCCAGCGTCTTTCATGATAGTGTTTCCCTCAGCATCCTTTTCCGGTTGTTCGGTTGTTGTTTCAGTTGCTGTTGGAGATATCATGGTACGGCTAGAACCACCTTCTCTAGCTTGGAGTTCAAGTTGTTGCTGATGAGCTTGTAGTAGTTGAAGGTTGAGACGAGCAGCCAATTTGATCTTTTTCTGCTCTTCCTTTTCCAGGTTTCGTGTGTCAACGATAATGCTTTTCAGTTTACCTTTGTCAGGCAAGGGTTCAGGTTCAGGTTGTACAGTTTCTTCATCATCATGCCCAGGTTCATGGATAACTATTCCTTTTCCTCTAGGTTGTTGTTGTTGCTCAGTGAGTGTTCCTAGACTTATTTGTTTTGCCAGTTCGAGTTCAGGATCCTTTTGAGCTGCATACCTTCTTTCATAGTCCCCTTCTTCATCAGTTTCGGTTTCGGTTTCAGAGCCAAATTCTGACCCACTAGCTTCTGATGGTGGTGGTGATGGTTCAGGTGTGGCGACTTTCTTTCTAATGACTTTTCGTTTCGGGGTTGCAACAGGTTTGGACTTGGGTTGTTTAGAAGTTGGAGTACTGCTGGTGCTTCCAGATTTTGCACCTCTCTTGCTGTGAGTTTCCCTTATGTATCTAAGAATTTCTTCGGTTTTTGAAATGCCTACTCTCCCGGCTTTGTAGGTCAAGTCGTAGATTTGGTAGTTCGAAGATACAAGAATTTTGTCATTCAGAAGATTGTCTGGTATTCTCACGCCACTAGTCCTTGGAGTGAACTGAATAGACTTGACGAAAGCAATCTTGTAATCGTCCACAACATTGTGCTTGTCTTCGGTACGGTCAAACATTCTTTGGCGAAACTCAGGAGTTTTGCCACAGAGGTAGTCAATGAGCATTTTGGTGAACCTCAAGAAAGGAATCATGGTTCGACCAGTTGTGTGGATTTGAAAGACGATGTCGCTCATGATTGGGTCGGCAAAGTCTATGTTAGCCCTGCTCATCATCCCCCAGAATGCTTGCAGATGGGATAGTCGGGGATGTTCATGACCACTTTTCCGTCCCGTGATTGATCTAATGTTAGCATGTAAGAAGTTCTCCAAGGTTGAGGTAGATTCTTGACGTTGAATTTAGACAATATTATTTTGGAGGACTCTTCTAGATCATAACCAAGCTGAATCATGTAGTCGAGTATTTCAATCTCTGTCAACATTGGTTCATACTCTTCGGAAGTAGGAAGCATGAGAACCGTCCTTAGAAAATCTAGATCAACTTTGTACTCCTGTCATTCTAGAGTGACTTTGAATGAAGCATCGTCCAAGTTAACCTTAACAGTGTGCCAGAATTGGTGGATGTAGAAGGTTGGAACAGAAGCAGACTTCGTTAGCATGCTCTTACATGGATGTGCCAAAAGAACGTCTTTGACTATCCGGCAAGAATCTTCAGTAATTCTGAGCTTGTTGAAGTCGATGCGAGCGTTGTTTTTGCCAATAGTAACATTGTAGTCAGCTGGAACAATTTCACCAAGAGTGATGAGTGGAAGGTTCTGTGCTGGTGCATTTTCTCCTTGTTGTTGTTGTTGAGCCATAGTGTACTGAAAATGTAATGTCATAAGATCAAACATTCAACTTGTTAGTTTGTAAGTTAACGTTCGAGTTTGATACTTAAGGCCATTCCTATTCCATTTTGCATGCAAAGTACATTAACTACGTGAGATGTTGTTATGACGATGATACATTGCATATAATCTAAGACGTAACGATAAGCATTCAAAACACATTAGGCAATTTAAGTACATCTAATAGATTACACAATCACTAAACATCCACAAGTTAATGATGCAATGGACACATACACAATATTACAAGTTCACAAGAATACAACTTAGTTTTTATAAAGTTTACATGTTATACAAACTTTTCAAAAATTATTCTAAGTGTGATCTCGATAACTTGCAAATCTGTGTTCTCGACAACTCTCCAATTCAGTGATCTCGATAACATTTGCATTGAGTGTTCTCGATAACTTTCAAACTGAAAGATCTCGATAACTTGTCAGACAAATGTTCTCGATAACTTGAATCTCAGTGATCTCGATAAGACAGTTTTTCATGATCTCGACAAATCAGGGATTTCGAAAACCTTGTGATTTCGACAACACTTATTGAGAGATTTCGATAAGTTATAAAGAGATCTCGATAAGCTAAGTTATGAGGTTTCTCGATAACTTATCGAGGGATCTCGATAAGTGTTTTCGATAAGAATCACTTTTCGAAAATTCTTATACAAGAATTTTCGAGAATACATGTAGACATACGTTTGTGTTAAAATGTTGAATCCTTGTGTGAACCTGAAGCAATGAAGCACAGAAACATAGTTAATAACACAAACAACATTCTCATGCATGTTCTCGACAACACGTATAAACCCTAATCTATCTAGATTTCAAGTTAAAAGGAAACATGTTGTATTATTACTGGTTTCATACAATTCAAGCATATAAGAACATGTTTTAAGCACTGAGTTAGACTAAATAACAACACATCGAAAATACCCAATTCTTCGAAACCCTAAGAACATCTAGATCATACCACGAATGAAATTGTAACAATTCAAGTATACAGGCATGTTCTTACCAACCTAACATACAATTCCCACCACTAATATCAAACAAAACATCACTAACTCTCAAAAACCCAACACATCGAAAACAAAGATCATCGAAATTCAAACAAACGTGTTTTGTGTTATGATTAGAGTAACCTAGCATGATTATAATACTAATAAGCACAAAAGCCCTATGGTTACAACATCAAAACATCACGTTCACAGAATCTCTATAACTAGCGTAACCCTAGTTCTCGACAACATTCAAACGCAAAATCTAACCGTTAACTTTTTGATTCCATGAAAACCCTATGTTAGAATAACGTAAAGATCATGAAATAACTTACAGTTTGAAGATTTGTACAATGGATTCGCAGAATGAATTAGAGCCGTGTGATGTTTGAGAGAAAAAGTTGTTTTTGTTTTTGAAGAATTATGGAAAAAACGGGGGGGGGGGGGTATAGTTAGGGGAGATATTTTTGAAACTTTCACAACTTGGCAGATTTAGTCCCTTCACTACATGTTTTCTATAATAAGTCCTAATTAATTGTTTTAACGGTTAAGTTAACGACTTATGGCAACAATAACATCTAAGGTATATTCTAAGTGGAGGAAATGTCAAACTTAATTGACGTAACGGTAGTACGTGAATTACCACCAAAATTAAAAGCAAAAAGTCTTATGTTTTAAACAAAATGCAAGTGCACGTCTTTGAGTAAAATTGAGAAATTTTGACGAACATTCTCCCCCTCAACATTTGGTCGTAAAAATATGGAAAATTTTGAGAGACCAAAGTGTTGAACGAGATCGTGTGCTTGCATTTGTGAACAAAATGAAATAAAAGTACGAAACGAAATGAAAGAAAATCTTTTTGTTGTTTTTATGGTTTTTCAATTTTTTCTTTTGTTTTTGAATAAATATTTACAAAAGATATTTTTGGTGTTTGACTCCATTAATTGTTTTCCAGAAGAGATTTTAAATCATCTGGAGTCAAACAACGCATACCAATTCGGTGAACGAGTTCAGTAAACCTAGCCGGTGGTAAAGGTTTAGTGAACAAGTCTGCCAATTGGTATTCGGTACCCACGAAGTATAACTCTACTGTACCCTTCTCGACATGCTCCTTGATGAAATGATATCGGAGATCGATGTGCTTAGACTTGGAATGTAGAACCGTGTTGCAGGAAATAGCAATGGCACTTTTTGAGTCACAGTACATCGGAATCTTCTCGAATGAGTAGCCATAGTCCATCAGCTGCGTACGCATCCAAATGATTTGAGCACAGCAGGCAGCCATAGCCACATATTCTGATTCAGTAGATGAGAGTGAAGTGCAGTCCTGCTTCTTAGATTGCCAAGACACAAGCTTGTCTCCTAGAAACTGTAAACCACCAGAAGTACTTTTGTGTGTATCCATAAACCCTGCATGATCAGCGTCTGAAAAAGCAATTAGTTCAAAACCAGAATCCTTCGGATACCAGATCCCCATGTGAATGGTTCCTTTCACGTATCGAAGGATTAGTTTAGCCTCATTGAGGTGACGTTCAGTAGGACACGACTGATAGCGAGAGCACATAAACACAGCAAATACAATATCCGGTCTGCTAGTGGTTAGATACATGAGTGACCCAATAATACTTCGGTATTTTGTGGGGTCTACCATTTTCCCATGTAAATCCGCATCTAACTTAGTGGTGTTTGACATTGGGGTATTTTATGTGTCACAACTGGTCATTCCATGTTTCTTTATTATCTCAAGAGCATATTTTGATTGACTTAGGAAAATACCACGGGGAGATTGATGAACTTGTAATCCTAGAAAGAACGTAAGTTCACCCATCATTGACATTTCAAAATTTAGTTTCATTAATTTTGCAAAAGCATTAGAATACTTTTTGTTAGTAGATGCAAAAATAATGTCGTCTACGTAAATTTGTACGATTAAAACGTCTTCCCCGTGTCTTTGGATAAATAAAGTTGGGTCTATCAGACCTTTGGTAAAACCATTGGCAAGTAAGAAAGCAGTAAGTTTGTCATATTATGCCTTGGGAGCTTGTTTGAGACCGTAGAGAGCCTTCTTAAGTCGATAAACATGGTTCGGATGCTCTGGGTCCACAAATCCTTATGGCTGACTGACGTATACCTCCTCACGTAACTGACCATTCAGAAATGTTGTTTTGACGTCCATTTGGTACACGATCATGTTTTTTTGAGCAGCGTATGCCAGAAAAATCCGTACAGCTTCAAGTCTAGCCACGGGTGCGAAAGATTCTTCAAAGTCGATTCCTTCCTCCTGACTATAACCTTTAGCTACCAATCGGGATTTGTTGCGTATGACATTACCTTCTGCGTCCAACTTATTCTTCCATATCCATTTCAGTCCAATCACATAAACTCCATCCGGCCTTTCAACTAATTCCCAGACTTCTAGTCTTTTGAATTGGTCGAATTCCTCTTGCATAGACTCAATCCAATTATCATGTGTCATTGCTTCTTTAATGCTTTTTGGTTCGGCATAAGAGACGGTGAGTGCATACATGCAGTGTTCGGCATCAGAGTGAAGTTTCTGTCGAGTCATCACTGGAGCTTGGGGATGACCAATAATGTTGACAATTGGGTGATCACGTGTCCAATGATGTGTTGAAGGGTGAGGGTTATGGAACTGCTGCACATTAGTCGATTCCAAATCCCGTGTTGACGACTCTGGAATATCGTAAAGGTTGGGAGTTGGTGCAAA
>LBNU01036779.1:1480-19690 GCA_014162995.1 Artemisia annua | reverse complement strand
TGATTGTGCATTTTGTTGATATTGTTGTTGCTGACGAAATTGTTGCAGTTGATGATATGGTTGTGCTTGATACGGGTTAAAGTACGGTGGTTGAGACATGATTGATAACTTGTGGTTTATGGATCTTGTAGAAGGTATAGTACAAAAGCTTAATCCCCAAAAGTATCAAAGATTTTGATGCTTGGCAATTGGAAGATTTCGATAAACGGTTAAAGTTCAAATATTCCCAAGAAACAAAAGTTCTCGATAAACCAAGAAAGATTTCGATAACTAGCGTTATTCTCGATAAAGGTAAGTTATCGAGAAATGTTAGAGACAATTATCGAGATCTTTGGTGAAAGTGAGACAGAGTTTCTTTTCGATGGCAATTAAGTTAATTTCGATAGAATTATAAGATTTCGAAAACAAGAGATTGATTTCGATAACTTATAAGTTTCTCGATAACCTAAGTTTTCGATAAAAGAAATCCAAAGTTTCGAGATTATACAATAACGAAACTATCCAATATGTCGAAGTGTTTTCTTTCTTATACAAGAGAGAAAAACACTGAGTAAGCAACCAAAACACTTAAGTAACAAGAACACAAGTTCTCGATAAAATAGGGTTTTATGTTCTCGATATGGCCATAAGCATAACAGCAGCATTAGCTTCGAGATCTTCCATGTCATCATCAGACTGAGCATTGGCCATGAAGCTCTTGTCATTCAGTTTATTTGTGCTTCTAGCTTCCTCCTGAAGAGCTAATAGAAGTTGCTGTTTGTGATACTTATTGCCCTGAGTTCTTGGAGAAGGACATGCAGTAGCCATATGACCGACTCCATTGCAGTTAAAGCACTTAATGATCTGATTCCCTGATGTATCATTCCCATTATCCCCAAAATCAACCTTCTTCTAAGATGAACCAGAGTTGTTCCTGAAGCTTCCTCCATTGTTGTTAAACCTCTATCCAGAACTATAACCACCAGAATTGAATCTCCCACTGTTACGGTTTTGAACCTCAACACGGCCATCATGAATCACAGCTTGATTCCTTGTATTAGACGATGATCGGAGACGATTGTTGGACTTGTTAGAAAATTTGCTGAAAGCTCTAGCAATGAGTGCTATTCCCTGATTAAGGCTGTTGAAGTCCTCGTCATCATCATCATCATGTGAATTGTACAAGGGATCATTGTTGTGTGATAAGTCAAGTTGTGTTGTTTGTTGTTGTGAAGAGAGATCATAAGATGAAGTCTTATTCTGAATAGGGTAATTGAAGTGATTCTGTTCAACTGAGTAATCAGGAAGTTGCATGGATGAATTCGGAACATGTGAGTTAGTAACCAATGCTAATGAGTTTGATGTTGGAGACGGTGAAAGGGTTCCTCTCTGAGCACGGTCTTTGTTCACTTCTGACTCATGGTGTTTGAGATAATCATACAACAATCCATACGGTGCATCATGGAGATTCTTTGCCTGACGAACAAATGTCACATATCGCTGCCAATCCGGTCCAAGACACCCAAGAAACTTAGTGTTAACGGCAATCTTTGGTAGTGTGATGTTGTGTCTGTCGAGGTCATTTATGATATTGGTGAAGCGGTGATAGTATGACTCAAGTGATTCCATTGGCTCTATCATGAAGTGTGTGTATTCCATGTAAAGTTTGGATTCCATATCCTCCTGATTCAACTGAGTTCCTTCCATTAGTAGATGAACGTGTTCCCACATGGCCTTAGCATTTTTCTGAGCATCAACACTGCGAAAGATAGGATTTGGTATGCTGTGAAGGATGTAACTCATGGCATATTCGTCCGCTTCCTTATGAAGAATTTGTTCAGCAGTGAGGCGTGTTTCAGGTAAAGCTGTTGAAGACTCAGGTCTAGGTGGAACAGCATTGTCATTAGCAGGAACAGTGTTGAGAGGTGGTACAAATGGACCTTCCATGATAACCTTCCTAAGATATCTGCCATGGGGTTTCTTGAGATCAAGAAATCTAAGGAATCGACTTGACCACTGAACATAATTACCCGGTGTCAACATTGGTGGTGTGTCAAGTGAACCTGCTTCATGCCTCGATTGTTGAGTAGTAATGACCTCACACATCTGATCAAACCAGTGAGACTGTTTTGGCGTTGGAGTGATTTGTTGTAGCATTGGTAAGGGTTGAGGTTGAAATTGATGCATCATGGCATGTTGCTGAGAATACATTTGACTTGGCTGTTGATATGATTGTGCATTCTGTTGATATTGCTGTTGCTGACGAAATTGTTGCAGTTGATGATACGGTTGTGCTTGATAAGGGTTAAAGTACGGTGGTTGAGACATGATTGAAAAACTTGTGGTTTATGGATCTTGTAGAAGGTATAGTACTTAAGACAAATCTTAGAAAACCAAAACCCAAAGTGATTTCGATGCTTGGTAAAAGGATGATTTCGATAACCAGTTAAAGACCAAATAATCTCAATAAATTGAAGTTCTCGATAAACCAATGAAGTTCTCGATAAAAGTAAATTATCGAGAAAAATATGTGAAAATTATCGAGATCCTTTGTACAAAGGAGACAAAGTGTGTTTTCGATGTCACTGAATTTAATTTCGATAGTTTCACAAGATTTCGAAAACAAGTAATTGATTTCGATAATGTATGAAGTTCTCGATAAACACAGTTTTCGAAAATACTTATCCAAAGTTTCGAGATTATACAATAACGAAACTATCCAATATGTCGAAGTGTTTTCTTTCTTATACAAGAGAGAAAAGCACTGAGTAAGCAACAAAAACACTTAAGTAGTAATATCGAAGGTTCTCGATAAAAGAGGGTTTAAGGTTCTCGATAAAATGGGGTTTTGTGTTCTCGATAAGTAGCCAAAATGCAGATTTTTCTTTTGTGAAAAAGCAAGCCTAAAACGAGTTTTTAACCCAAGATTCTTGTACAACTAGCATTAAAATGATGAAATCTTAATGAAAGTTGCAAACTTGAACTTTTTAACAAAAATTTCAAAATTTTCGATAAAAAGTACAAGTTTATACGAATCAAAAACAACTCAAAAATTTTGAAACTTTGTTGTTTGTTTTGGTTTCTAACACAAGTTTGTAATCAAATATGTGATAAAAACACAAAAGAAGCAAGAAAGTTGCAAACTTTTTGATTCTAACGAGATAAAAAACGAGTTTATGGTTCGTATATCACAAAAAAATAAAACTACACCTTCTTCTAGCGATTGATACCACTTGTTAGGTCACCATATTAGTAAACACAAGTATTCAAATGAAAGAAATGAGATGAGAAATAGACTTGGTTGATTAAGATCAATATGAAAGATGAAAGAACAAGAGTTTCCTTAAGATATGAAATTAACCAACAATATTAAAGAGTTACATAGTGTCCTATTTATAGGAGAGGGATAGGGCAACACTCCCTTCCTTCCCTATCTTCTATGTCGTGGGCTTTCAAGGCCCATTGGACACTTATTGGACTCGTCTTATAACCATACGAGTATTAAGCTAAAACGTAAATAAAATTGATAATACTAGCAACCTATTACATTTATTGAAATGACCGAGACTTGACTGAATAGTTGAAAACTATGATCCTAACAAAAGCCATAATTGGTAATCAGCTCACCAAAGATAATAACTATGTTTAGCTAAGAGTTGGCTAGTCCAGAAGCAAACGGCTTCTGGTAAAGACATATCAAACCCGTTGAAAGCTG
The DNA here is from genome assembly GCA_014162995.1 of Artemisia annua. Lineage (NCBI taxonomy): Eukaryota > Viridiplantae > Streptophyta > Magnoliopsida > Asterales > Asteraceae > Artemisia > Artemisia annua. The sequence goes on along the minus strand of LBNU01036779.1, from coordinate 15,996 downwards.
GTGATTTGCTCAAAATCACATGGTTATCGGTGTACCATGGTTCTTACTTGAACTTAAACATTCGGCTACTCCAGAAGTGATGGCTTTTGGTAAAGAGACTTAAAATCCATCAAGTTTTCATAAAAATATTGCTAGGGACTAGCAATAGTTTAGTGTGGGAGATTGATGAGTGCTCAAACACTCATCATTTTTGGTAAAATCTGAACTGCAAAACATACAAAAACACTCAGAAATGCATCAAAATACTGAAAATATTTCAAAATTTTGTTTTATATGTTTTAGATGCAAAATGAGTAAAAACAGATGAAAATCGTACAAAGTTTGCAAAATTGGTAGTTTCAGTCCCCCAACTTTCAAAAATTGGCAAAACTAGTCCCTGGTATTCAAAATTGTGGAGTTTTATCATTCAAGGTCCCTAAAATATTCTAAAATGTCAAAAATGGTCCTTGAATGATTCTTTGGGCAAAGTACAGTTTTGGTCCCTGAACTTTTGGAAAATTACAAAAATGGTCCTTAGGATTTGAAAAAATGAAAAATGGCATTTATGGTCCTTGTGGAATTGTAACATGGCAAGTTTGGTCCTTTTGGTAACTTTGGAAAATGTACAATTTCAGTCCCCCATCCTTGGCTAAATTACACCAATGGTCCTTGTCCAATAATAACCAAACGGGCCCTTTTTAATTTCTATAAATGCATTTAATAATCCCAATTTGCTCCAAGCAACCTGCTAGTGGATGTATATCTTTTTGGCGCCAATTTGCAATTCAACGGATCAGATCATTTTAAGCCATCCAAGGGCTAAGAATGAAGTGGGAATGAGAGAGAAGAACTCCTAGGTCCTTATAAGTGAAGAAAAAGAAGAAATGAGAGAGTTAGCTAGTAGTATTAGAGTAGTTTAGTTTAGTTAATGTAGAATAGTTAATTTCTTAAATTCCAGTGTATTTTAACGTTTAAAAGTTGTATTCCTAAGTTTCTTAATGTGAAATAAACTTGTTTCATTCCTCAATTTCAGTGTTCTCTTTATTCTCAGTTTATACAAATTTTTAGCTCAAAATATCATTTATGCTTAAAGTTGTTATTAGTGGATTGTAAGGACCTTTTAGGAACATTTAAGCTCCTATAAAGCTTATTGAAGCTTTTAGAAACATCCAAAACTTGGTATACTCCAGAAAAGAAAAAAAATAAGAAAAATCATGAAAAACAGTTATAAAATAAAGTTTCTGGGTGAATCATGAAGAAGCAAATGAGAAGGGTGGATTCTGGTTGTTCAGTGTTTAGTGGCTTTGTGGGAAGCTATTAGGAATGATTTTGGTCCATGGTTCATTGGTTTTCATTGACAATCAGTTGTAAGCATTTTTCAATTTTTTTCTTTGCCTAATCTGCTAATGCTAGTCATTATTGTTAATTGTTGTTTATTTATGTCTCTTTGTGATTATAAGTGCTTAGTGTAATGTTATTTATCATTTTCACACACCAAGTCTCTCATTAACTTTGAAACTCACATATTTCATCTGTTAAAGGGATGTTTGGATTTACTTATTACTCTGTGTTTAAGATTGGTAGTGTTGTTGTTCTTTGTTCTAATATGTCACATTAGGTATTAGTAGGATATCTCAACCTTAAAATCAAGTGTTTAACTAGTAAAAAGTCAAAAATCCTTTTTAAGCCTCATCACAGTTCACTGTGATGGTTTTTTGTGTTCTAAATCATCAATATTAGTATAAAAGTTTGTAATATAGCTCCATTTCATCTTCTATTAGGTTAATTTAACTTAAGAAATCAGTAAATTAGTGTTAAAATTGGCAAAAGTCAAATAAGTTTAAAAATCAAAAAGTCAAAATTTCATAGAAATCAATTTTTGAATAAAAGTTGAAATTTCATGTAGGATTCATTAATTGGCTGTTTATGTGATTTTTAATTAATTTTTATTTGCTTATTAGACTGCTTATTTAGTGGCTTTTTATTTGACTGTTTTTCAATATCATGCCCTGCACCCAGTAAATCTCCCCAGTTCACAAGCTCTTGTAGAGCTTCTCAGTGGGTCCCATAGTGAGATTTTTGGCTTTTTGAAAAGCCCTTAAGCTCTACTTCATAGTTCCTATCCTTGTTTGGTCTTTAGAGCTTATTGGATAAGCTAATTTTAGCCTTATAGTTGCCTGTGAACCTGTGTTTAGCACAAGTAGAAATTGGATTTGCTTATTTGTGCTTTATTGCTTATTTTCTTTTCTTTGGCTTCTTTTAAACCATTATAAGTTGTTAGGATGTTGCTTTCCAGTTTGTGTTTGTTTTGTAGCTTATAGAAGCTTTTGCAGCTTGAAAATCCAAGTCAAGCTTGTAAAAGCTTGACTGTTGGGAAATCAAGCCCATTCAGAGCTTATTTCAAAGTTTTAGAACGTTTTCCTTTTTAAAAGTTTGTTATTTTTCAGTGTTTATTAGTTTTGTAAAATCAAAAAATCAAAAAAAAAAATGTTTAGCANACCATTCACACCTCGTCGGGATTTAAACGACCCGGGGAATTCCTATACTCCTCTTGGTTAGTATTGACCCTAGATGGCTTGACTTTTGTTGACCAAATACTTGGTTGACTTTAGTTGACTGTTTCAGGGCCAATCAAGAAACCAATATTTCATTGCAAAAACAAAAACCCATTTGCATGTGACAAATATCAAAGAGGATGATGAGATTAGCTTACTAGAAGTGAAAATCATAAATAACATTTCTAGGGCTTGGATTAAAAACGACCAAGAGACACCGCCACAAGCTTGGACCTTCTATTCTATTCTTCAAATAGAGCTTGAGGGCTGTGGAGATGACTCTAAATTAATCTTGAGGAAGACTTCAAGAAAACTTCAATAAAACACCAAGAAACTCTTCAGATCTTTGATTCAAATCACCATCTTTTGCAAGCACCTTAAAGAGGATGTTGTGGAGATGATTTTGGTGATAAAAAAATCATAGAGGTGGTGGTGTTGTGATGGTGATTCGTGGCAGCCAAAGAGGAGGAAGAAGGAAATGGATATTTTCTCTAGATTTGCATGTGAAGAAGAGAGAGAGAAAGGAGAAATGATGAAGGTGATTTTTGTGTTTCCAAGGAGAGGGGAGGGGGATATGGCCGGTTTTGTGAGGGTTCCAAGGGGTGGAAACTTTTACTTTTTTGTAAATTAATGTTTATATATTGAAGGTAATGTTTAATTTAAGGTGGTGCAAAAAGGTGAAGTCAAAACGCGATAAAACGTGACTACCGGGTGACATAAAAAGTAGTTACATGGAAAGTGAAGAGTGATGAACGAATAAAGCTTGAAAAACAAAGATAAGGATCAGATTTTATTAATATTGGATTAATATTTGATGTACTTTTGTGTTTGTGGGGTTTAAATCAAGCGTACGGTCTTAAAACGCTAATTACGCAGTACCGAGTGACCTGAAAATGTGAATTTTAGAAAAGTGTTACAAAAATAAAATAAAATTGTTATGAAGTGCTAAAATGACAAATTTTAATATTTCATGGGAGACTTGGGTTTTTCCGGAGTGGTAAAACGAAATTAAAAATAAAAAACGCAGACTGAAAATGCAAGTTGCTACCAAAATTTAACGTAATTGTGAAACAAAACGGAAAATGTGAAATATAGAAATTTTTGAATATTAGGAGTATATGATGGAATATTAAATTACTAATGACATGAAAAAGGATTGGAATCCTAACACGGCTCTTGAATAGCTAGAAACGCGGAAATTGCTAAATCAGGTAGAAAGTAAAAAATGTAATTTTTACTCAAGTGGGAATAGACATAGAATATGAATTAGATATTGACCTTGATATTACGAAATTTCACAGTACCTACCCCTTAAAAGAATTCCGGCCCGGAATTCAGTTAATGCCGTTAGCTGGCGGGGTGATCAGGAAAAGGTGAGGGTACTTGTTTCGAAATTTGTCTTCATTATTCGATGCGAACTCAGGACCTTGAAGCAAATGATCGATTAACAGAAATACATAATGAATAGGCATAACAAAATGGTTAACCGGACGAATCGTCGTAGAAGACAAAGTTTATCTTATAAGTATGACACACGAAAATAAACAAATGCATATTTAGTTTTCCTATGGATGCTCACATCAACGTAGCACGTTGATAAAAGATTTAGACTTCAGTTTTAGTTTGGTGATTAGTTAAATAAAATCAATCGGGAAAATAATATCAAGGATGTAATATATATACGCCTTATAATTACCTATGAGGAATAAGTGAAAAGAATGAGCAAATAAAAGAAATCAAGCTATATAATACATTATATAAGAAAATAAAGAGAATAATAAATAATAAAAGAATAGAATTCAACACGAATTCGGAAACTTCACAATAGAGTAAAAGAAAGTTGAAATTCAAAAAAAAATATAAATTTTAATATTTTTCGTCTTTTTGTCAGAATTTATGATAATATATATTTGTAAAAATTTTACTAAGTTTAGAAATTTTTTAAAATTTCGGCATGACCCGTTCGTTTCTCGGACGTTTCATACTTTACAACACCTCTATTAGACAATATAAGATGATTTGACAAAACTACTATAACCCAATGCGGCCAATACGTAATCTAGAGATAATAAATGATATGGTTTATAAAACAATGCATGTTAATTAATAAGCAATAATAGAATTTTCAGAAAAATGACATTTAAACGATATATATTCTTTTTCGAGAAAATAAACAACTTTGCACCATTTCCGGAAAATAAATAACTTAAATAATTCAGGAAAAATAAACCATTTATCTAGTTCGGAGTCATTGGCAACAAAGAGCACGGCTCGTCAGAATTACGGTCTATTGATTCCAATTGTTATGAAATACATAAATGATTACATTTGTAAAACAATAAGTTCAAAGCCGTTAGCCCACGGCTCGGCTCATCATAACCGAAAGCCACAATTTATTCCAATTATAGTTACATGTTCAAAATATTAATCTGGTTCGTTTAGCCACAACGAGCTATCCAAAAATCAATCTTTTTAGCTTGTCAAAATATTTTTTAGCCACCTAAATCCTCAGGTTTAAATTATCACGTCAACTTATATGAATAAAAAAATAATAATAATAATAAGCTAAAATCAAATACCCAAAATTCTATGATGTTACAGCTACGAAAAAATAAGCACAAGAAAATGCAAAAAATTTTCATAAGCATTCGAACTAGGCAATAAGCCAAAAATAAGTACTTTAGCAAATAGCTTTTTATTTGACCAAATTAAACACCATGATTTAACTATTAATTTTTACAAAAGAATCAATAATTTAATTTGATTTAAAACTTTAAAATTTGTTAACATACAAACTAAGCATCCAGTTGAAAAACTAAAAAGACAGAATTGATAGTTAGCAAAAAACATGCTTGAAGATGTAACTTGACCCATGAAATTCGTTCAATAACACACTCTTGATTCAATTGAAAATAAACCCGATGTGAAAAAGGAGTCTAGGTTGAATCTTGATGGAGATAGATGGTGAAAATTGATGGTGATGTTGTTATCTATAGCCTCGGATAGAGGTGCTTGATTCACCTTGAAGGTTTTTGACTAGTGAGCAATGGAAGGTCGTTCCTCGAATAGCTAGTGACGAGTCCCGATTTTATCGATTGAGTGAAAGGTGTGGGGTAAAGGTGACGGTGACGTGTTAAAGCCGAGACGAAAGTGTACTGTGCAAAGATGCGAAAAAGTTGGTGATATGAAATACTTATGTATTCATACGAAATTTTTAACGCGCGAGGATTTACAAGGACAATGGAGTTAGGTTCGTGTTTTTGTTCAATTCGAGGGTTATAGTGGATGATCTATAAAAGGATGTTGCATGAGATTATATTATTTAGATCAAGATTAAATTGTAACTAGCGTAACCGGAACTGGAAAAGACTCATTGTATCAAATTGATCAAACCTGAGATGGAAAAAGTACTTAGTGACTAGAAAGCATAGTCAAAAACATAGCGTACCAAAACAATATAAGAAGGACAGGAACGAGGTATGCTCGATGCAAAAGGTAGGTGTTTGGCTACCGGGTTCAATACACAATTACAAATGCAAATTTTAGGTGGCTACCTTTTTAAGACACGACCATACATGATCCGAGACTACTATTCCCATCATTGCATGATTCTTCCTGAATTAGACATAGGTGATCAGGCTATGTATAATTGGGGAGTAATGATGCACTGCTCGGACTAGTCAACTCGTAAGATGTTTGGTGTTTTAAGAAAAATTTCTTTTAGTTAGTTGTGATATTTATTATTTTAGGAAAGCTGGTATTTTCTACTGTTAGGAATACAAATATTCCTAGGAAAGACTCGGTCACCTCATTTATGTAATAGCATAGTTGTAGTTCGTAGTTACATTAATAGTTATTTAGTATTTAGATTAGTTAAGTAACACCGTGGAAGAAGGACGGGTCTCTTACCCATTGTATACCTGATCCACAGCCCATACGGGGCGTTTTTCTTATTTTTCTTGTAAGACTATAAATACCCCTCTCCACATGTGGAGAGGGTTGGTGCTTTTCATTCTCTTAATCTAACCAACTAGTATTTCTCTCTCTTTCTCTCTCTAGAAAAAACCCATTCTCTTCCTCTCTCTAAACATACACGATCCAAACCCACCTTTCTTGCCTAGATCTTGTTTGTTATATGTTACAATTGGTATCAAGAGCCATGGTTACATTCTTGGGATACCTAGCTTTAGGAGTTCTAGGTAAAGTTTTGGTGAAAAACTTTTTGGTTCGAATGGTTATTTAAAGAAAAAACTAGCTTATTAGTTTTTTTGTGTGGTTTGATTGATAAGTTTGTTGTACTTTCGTGTTTAGGGTAGTTAGATTCATCTCAGTTTGAAGTGTGGTAGCTTGAATCGTCCATTTAGGTAAAGTCTTGGTGGAAAATGTTTTGGTTCGAAGGGTTTTGAAAAAACATAGCTCGTTGATTATTTTGTGTTGTTAGAATCGTTAGTTTGTTGTACTTTCGTGTTTAGGGCAGTTACATTCACATTAGTTTGAAGTTTGGTGGCTTGAATCGTCCATTTGGATAAGTTTTTGGTGAATTTAGTGAAGTTTTGTTAAGAAATTCATAGTTGTGGTTTGTGTGCCAAGAAGTGTAAAGAATTGTAAAGAGGTGGTTTTAGTTGTGGTTTGTGTGTTGTGGTTTGTTTGTTTTCCATTTGTGGTATAAAGGACAAATAGAAGTGATAGTGACATAGGTATAAAGGACAAAAAGCAGGGATAGTGACATCTCCATCCCAGTTGACTGGGATTTGTCTCCTGTGGTTTGTGTACTATGGTTTGTCTCCTGTAGTTTGTCTCCTGCGGCTTGTGTCCTGTGGTTTGTATCCTGCGGTTTGTAAACTGTGGTCTGTCTCCTGCGGGTTGTGTAATGTGGTTTGTGTCCTGTGGTTTATATCCTGCAGTTTGTGTACTGTGATTTGTCTCCTGCGGGTTGTGTATTGTGGTTTGTCTCCTGCGGTTTGTGTCCTGCGGTTTGTCTCCTGCGGTTTTTGTCCTGCGGTTTGTGTCCTGCGGTTTGTCTCCTGCGGTTTGTGTCTTGTGGTTTGACACTTGTGGTTCAATTCACAATCATACCATTGACATTGCATCACGTGATGTGATTACTTTACGGTTTCTTGCGTTGATTTGATAAAATCCCGCGAAAGAATCTATTTCTCGGTTAAATCATGAAAGTTGTAAAATCCCGTAAGCAATTTACATAATGGCTAGCAGTTCTTGTGATGACATTCAAGCGGCAGGATCGGATACTCGTCCTCCTATGTTAGATAGGACAGACTATGAATCATGGGCACAAAGGATTCGCTTATATTGTTTAGGCAAGGAGAACGACGAAAACATTCTTCGATCCATCGATGAAGGACCGTTTCAATTGGGAACAACTAGGGATACCATTACCACGGGTGAGGATGGAAGTGTCACTCTTGGTATCGATAGACCTCGCACTTACAAGGATCTCAATGAAGAGGAAAAGAAGCGTTATGAAGCTGACATTAAAGCTTCCAACATAGTCATACAAGGTCTAGCAAAAGACATCTACAAGCTCATCAACTTCAACACAGAAGCTAAAGTTGTTTGGGACAATGTCAAGATGCTTCTTGCCGGTTCTGAATTAACCAAAGAGGATCGAGAATCACAGCTGTATGACGAATTTGAGCATTTCAAGATGAATCCTGTTGAAAACATTAATGATTACTATGTCAAATTTCACAAGCTGATTAACGACATGAGGATCATTAGGATGACTATGCCGAACATTCAACTCAATTCAAAATTTGTGAACAACATGACACCTGAGTGGGATAGATTTGTCACAGCAGTGAAACTCAACAAAGGCTTGAGGGAAACCAACTACGAGCAACTTTATGCCTACCTACAACAGCATGAGAAACATGCCATGTTTGATCGCCAACTCAGGGAAAGGTTTACTCCAACTGCCTCCAGTGATCCTTTGCCTTTGGTTTCAGATGTTATTCCAATCATTCAATCCTCCATGAATCAACCTCATCAAAACACAACTTCATATCAGCAATCAACTAATTCCAGTCAACCAGCTCCACTACAAGGTGACTCAGGATACTCTCACACTGATAAGAAGATTGATGAGTTAGCATGTCAGGTCTCCTTACTTGCGCAACAATTCAGAGCAACTCTTCCTCAAACTAACAACCAACTTCAGGCATCATCTAACCTACACAATCAAGCAACTGTGGAAGACGGAAGAGTAGTGATACAAAATGTTCAAGGTCGATAGAACATGAATCAGAGGAATGTTGGTAGAGGAAATGTGGCAGCTGGAAATGGAGGGGTTTAGAACAAAATGGGAAATGGTAATCAAGAACCTGGAAGACAAGTCAAGTGCTACAACTGTGGCGGTTTAGGTTGCATTGCCAGGAATTGCAACCAGCCTAAGCGTCCACAGAATGCGGATTACTTCAAGGACGTCATGTTACTGCTGCAAGCTCAAGAAAATGGTGCCGCACTGGATGATGAGGAAGCTATGTTTCTAGCAGGGGTTCAGGGGAATACATTTGATGGTGACGTGGATGATCAACCAGTTCAGGACTTGGCCCTTAATGATCCAAATATCTTTCAAGCTGACGACTGTGATGCCTTTGACTCCGATGTTGATGATGAACCCACTGCTCAGACCATCTTCATGGAAAATCTTTCACCAGCAGTATCATCTCCACAATAGTCTAGCCATACCAACTCATCTGTCATCTCTGAGGTACTAAAATTATATGATGACTACGACAAATTACATCAGACAAGTGCCATTGAGACAGATAAAGCTGATCAGGGAAATAGTGATATTCACCCTCCTGAGCGTTATGAGTCTCAAGGCACAGAATCTGATATACAAAGTCATGAGCTCTCTGCTAATAGTTGTGATATTGCTATTATCAAACAAAAGATACATCATGACGTACAACAAACTAGCGTTAGTGAGTCGGATAATGCAAGTATAGGAAATAGTAATATTGTCCCATATGAGCAATATGTGAAACATAACGAAGAAAATGTTGTACCTAGTAGTGTATCTTTTGTCATCGATAATGACCCTGAATTTCATGATTTCTCTAACTTTCCTGATCACCCCCTTTCATGTAAACTTGAAATCTATAAAGATCAATTGGCATGGAATGTAAAATGTGCTAAGTTTGAACTAACTGAACGTGAACAGAAAATGGAAAGTCAAATGTGTACTTTTATCACTGAACGAAACCTAAGGGAGGAAACACTTAAAAGGGAATTATTTTCTTTACAAAGCAAATTTTTAAGCAAAAACAAGAAATTCAAGAAAGTGTCAAAGTGCTAAAACAGGATTTCAAAGAAAAGGAAACCAAACTCTTAAGTGATTTTTCCAAACTTAAAACATTGAAAAATAAACTTGAAGATAAATTGTACCGTCTTGATCAATCCAAACAAGCGTTCAACATGGTCATTAAGCATAGAAGGTTTAGTGATGAACATAGTGAGAACATTATAGGAGATCCCTCGCCTAATTACTGTAAGAAGGCAATAGAGGCCCAAACTTCTATATATGATGGCAATGAACTTCTCAAACCTAGTCATGATCCCCCTTGCGTTGGATCATTTGATAAGACCCTTGAAAGTGTTGAAACAACTAGGGATAAGATGATTGAGAAAATGAATGACCCTAAGTGTGTAGCAAAGCGTTTCATAATTAAACCACATGACTATGACAAAGAGAACTTTGAGTCTACCTATAAGTCAACTTTGTCTATATTCAAGTCTAGGTTTAAGCCTCAAACTAATTTGACACCTNTTTCAAAATTAGAAGTTGAGAATCTTAATTTGCAATTAAAATATCAACACCTAGAAGAAAAAGTGAAAACTACCAGTGTCAAGACATCCTTGGATGCTCCTGATTTTGATGCATTTTTTGAAATAAGCAACCGAGATGAAAGGATTCAAGCTCACTTGAACACGATCCAAAGATTGAAAGCTCAGATTTCACAATTGAAATCAAACAGGGGTGATGTGATTGGCTCCCAGAAACCTATGCCACTAGATTCTCAGAATTTTCATCTTCAAAACACCATCAATAGATTGCAACAAGAAAACGATTGATTTCAAGCTGAAAATTCAAAGGTTAAACATCATTACAAAGAGTTATATGACTCGATTAAAATTAATCGGGACAAAAAAAATAACAAAATAACATCTTTGCTTAGTGAAATTGAGAATCTAAAGGCTCAGGAATAAGGGAAAAAGCCAGTAAACACTTGTGTTGATGTTGGTTCAAAGGTATCTGCTGATGTAAACTGTAATATTGATGCTGTGAATATCCCGTTGCCTCTTAAGAATAATAAGTCTGTGCATAGATATTATCTCATGTATCTTAAGGAGTGCCTTGGTATGCTTCATAAGACTGTAGAAGAGGTTAGAGTTATAAGGCCACATGATAGCTCTGCTTTAGATGCGTGCTTCCTCACTAAACGCTCGCAAGAGTTGTTAGAATATGCTAGTGGCACAGGTCCTACGATTGATAACCAACGAGATAGATCCACTGCATCATTAGCTGTCACTAAGCCCAAGCAAGTTACCTTTGCAATACCACTAAATGCGTGTGAACCCAACACATCAAGACCAGAAAAACAAGTGGTAGTAAATAAAACTAATGTTCCATTCATTAATTCTACAAGAGTAATCAGTGACACTAAAGCTAGCAAGTCAAAGCCTAACTGCAACACAAGGAAAGATAAGACTTCGCCAGCTAAGAGTGATCAAGGAAAGAATGTAGAAGACCACCCTAGGAACAATAAAGTAGTTTTGGACATAATGAATTGTGTTGACTCTAGTATTAGCTTTAAGCGTGCTGTAATTAATTCGAATTCTAATGCTACCTGTAAGACATGTGATGGATGTTTAATTTCTGGTAATCATGATGAATGTGTTGTGTCCTTCTTAAAATGCTCTAAGTGGTTCCATGCTAATAATGCTAGGAAATCTGAAAAGAACAAGCAAATTTGGAAAGAAACAGGGCATAAGTTTGCTAATGTAGGTTATCAATGGAGGCCCACTGGAAGAAAATTCACTCTAGAAAACCTATGTCCCTCGACAAGATTAGCTTATCCAAAGGTTAAGATGGTCAGGAAATGGATGCCTACTGGTAGAATTTTGTCTTTTGATGCGCAACACCTTACTGTTAGGCCCAATGCATCCAATAGTGTTGTCTCCACTATGAACACATTATCGTCATTGTCTCCTGTGAATCCTGAATTTGTATGTGCTAACCAAATGGACCCCAAATTCACATGGGGATCCACGTATTTCAGTTATGCATTGTTGTCTGGTTTCAAATGCAGGTCGTTCAAATCGTCCTGTGGTATTTGGACTCAGGCTGCTCTAAACATATGACAGGGGATCGCTCACGGCTCCAGAATTTCGTGAAAAAGTTTATCGGGACAGTCAGATTCGGGAACGACCATTTTGGTGCAATTATGGGCTTTGGAGATTATGTCTTTGGTGACAGCGTGATCTCAAGGGTTTATTATGTGGAAGGACTTGGGCATAATCTATTTTCTGTTGGTCAATTTTGTGACTCTGATCTTGATANGACAGTCAGATTCGGGAACGACCATTTTGGTGCAATTATGGGCTTTGGAGATTATGTCTTTGGTGACAGCGTGATCTCAAGGGTTTATTATGTGGAAGGACTTGGGCATAATCTATTTTCTGTTGGTCAATTTTGTGACTCTGATCTTGATATTGCTTTCAGAAAACATACATGTTTTGTTAGAGAACTGGATGGTGTTGACCTTCTGAAAGGTAGCCGTGGCAGCAATCTTTACACCATCTCTATCGAAGACATGATGAAGTCCTCTCCAATCTGCTTGTTGTCTAAAGCATCAAAGAACAAATCATGGTTATGGCATCGATGTTTAAACCATTTAAACTTTGGTACCATTAATGAACTCACTCATAAAGATCTTGTTCGAGGCATGCCTAGACTTAAGTATAAGAAAGATCATTTGTGCTCCGCATGTCAACTGGGCAAAAGAAAAAAGTATGCTCATAAACCCAAAACTGTCAACACCAACATGGAAGTTCTTCACACCCTTCACATGGATCTATGCGGGCCCATGAGAGTGCAGAGTATTAATGGGAAGAAATATGTACTTGTGATAGTCGACGACTACTCACGATTTACATGGGTGAAGTTTTTGAGAACCAAGGATGAGACTCTTGAAATCATCATCAAACTCATCAAGCTGCTGCAAGTACTACTCAACAAAACTGTCAGAATCATCAGAACAGACAATGGAACCGAGTTTGTTAATAAACAACTTATTCAGTTCTATGAAAATATGGGCATTACTCATCAGAAAAGTGTTCCACGCACTCCACAGCAGAACGGGGTTGTCGAAAGACGAAATCGGACTCTTGTTGAAGCTGCACGAACCATGTTGATATTCTCCAAAGCTCCGATGTTTCTATGGGCAGAAGCTATTGCCATAGCTTGCTACACTCAAAACCGATCCTTGATTCATACTGTGTACAGCAAAACTCCATATGAGCTTGTGAATGGCATGAAACAAGATTTATCTTCTCTACGGGTGTTCGGAGCTCTTTGCTACCCCACAAACGACAGCGAAGATCTGGGAAAACTAAAGGCTAAAGCTGATATTGGGTTCTTCCTTGGCTATGCTCCAGAACGCAAGGGATACCGAATCTACAGCAAACAAACCCGACAAATCATGGAAACAATTCACGTTACATTCGATGAGCTGACTGAGCATCCGACTTCTGGACAATCTAGTTCCGAACCCGCACCTAATCTACTCACTCCTGGACCAATCAGTTCAGGTCTTGTACAACATCTTTCTCCTGCAACATCATATGTACCTCCCACCAGCGAAGAATTGAAGACTCTGTTTGATCCAATGTTTGATGAATACTTTGAGCCCCCAGCTGTTGATACTACTAATGACTCTTCACAATTACCTCCGGTTCTGGAAGCTCCTCTTCCAATTAATCCTGAAGGTCCTAATGAGTCAGTTTCCATCAGTCAAGAAGCTCCCTCCATAAGTCATTCACTCACATCATCTAGTAGGAAGTAATTCTTTTGAAGACATTTCAGTCACTCCTCCAGTTGAAGCTCCTTTTGTAAACATCTTTGCTCCTGAATACTCATCAGATACATCTACTTCGGGAGATCACAACATGAGCAACTCAGCATCATCCACCCAACCGCATGAACATCTCAGGAAATGGACCAATGATCACCCAATTGATAATATCATTGGAAACCCTTCACGACCAGTGTCCACACGAAAGCAACTTGCCAATGATGCCTTATGGTGTTTTGTTCACACAGTACTATCCAAAGTCGAACCTAAAGATTTCAAAGAGGCACTAACTAAAAGTTGTTGGTTCGAAGCTATGCAAGATGAAATACACGAGTTTGATAGACTTGATGTTTGGGAATTAGTGCCTGCTCCAGATTGTGCAATGATCATAGCACTCAAGTGGGTATTCAAGGTCAAGCTTGATGAATATGGAGATGTACTCAAGAACAAGGCACGACTTGTTGCTAAGGGATACCGTCAAGAAGAAGGGATAGACTTTGAGGAATCCTTTGCACCTGTAGCACGAATTGAAGCAATCAGAATATTTCTTGCAAACGCGGCCAGTCAAAATATGATCGTCTATCAAATGGATGTTAAGACTGCATTTCTTAATGGTGAATTGAAGGAAGTAGTCTATGTCTCTCAACCAGAAGGCTTTGTGAATCCTGAGCATCCAAATCATGTCTACCGACTGAAGAAGGCTCTTTATGGACTTAAGCAGGCACCCAGGGCATGGTATGATACTTTATCCAAGTTCCTTCTGGCTAACAGATTTTCCAAAGGAGTCGTGGATCCAACATTATTCACAAGGAAATCAGGCAAACATCTGCTCCATGTGCAAATCTATGTAGATGACATAATCTTTGCTTCTTCTGATGCTGCG
>LBNU01036778.1:125319-140238 GCA_014162995.1 Artemisia annua | reverse complement strand
AAATTCTAGTGTATGTTTAAGCTTTTCAATTGTAATTTCAGTGTTCTTAATGTACTTTGAATCTTTCTAAATCAATGAATTAAGGTTTCTTTGGTAAATTTAGTTTGTGCATTTTCAAGAATTTCAAAAATCTCATCTTAGTTTAATGTTGTTAGTATCTGTTGTTTATGGACTCTTAGGCTCACTTAAGCTCCTAGAAAGCTTATAAAAGCTTTTAGAAACCATAAAACTCAGCTTAGTATCAAAAATCAAAAAATACAAAAAAATCAAGAAAATACAGTGAAAAATAAAAAATTGCAGGTTGAAGACTGTAGATTGCTGGAGCATGGTGTATTCTGGATGGCCATGGGTTTAGTGGCTTGTGGAAGCCTATAGGATTGGTTCTAAGGTCCTGGTTCTTGGTTTTTAGCTGGAGTGCAAAATTGTAAGCCAAAACTCAATTTTTCATTCCTCTAAATTCTTGCTTGTTTACTATTTTTCTTTGTGGATTTATGCTTCTTAGGTGTGTTTGAGTGAATTTATTGCTTAAGATTAGGTTATTGTTCATTTAGATTCTATTGTGCTTAAGTTCTTGATTTCACTGTCATATTAGCATAAGTACTAATCTTGGGTACTTGTTGTTGTAATTGATGTTTTTCTGTCAATCTGTGCTTATTACATCATAATTTGATCTTTGGATACAGTTTCATGGTCTAAGTCATCAAAACCTTTTGAAAATCACATATTGGTTCAGTCTCAAGGTTGTTTGGTTTTACTGTGTTACTTGTGTTACAGTGTATGCTTGTTGTTGTTTATTGTTGGAACATGTCAATATAGGTCCTATTAGTTCAGTTTAACCATAAAATCTCAGTGTCTTTAGCAAAAAAGTCAAAATCATTTGTGTAATCTCTTGTTGTTTCACTGTTAAGGATTTTGAACATCATAATCTGTAATCTAGTATAATAGTGGTTAGGATTGCTTAATCTAGGTTCATTATCACTTAACATAGCATAATCAATCAATTAGGAGGATTAGAATCTGAGAAAAGTCAAAGTGTTCATCAAACCATCAAAAGTCAATTTTTCATAACTGTTAAAATGGGCAGAATTGCTTTGTGATCTCTAGGGTTAATTAGAGATTGGAAATAGAATTTTCTTGTTGTTTTGTGTTAATTGGTTGTTTGAGAGTCTGAATCAAAAGAAAATTTGGATTTTGAATATCAATTGCTCATAGAAATCATTCCTCAAAGTTGCCTGTGAACCAAAAAGCTCCCCTGTACCACCCATTTCTCAGTGTGCACACCCAACTTCACAGGGTTGCACAGTGTTCATTAGTGGACCCCACCCTTTGAGATTTAGCTTTTTGGAAAGCTTATCAACCATACTTTAAGTACCTAGGCTTATTTTGTGCTTTCTAGCTTATTTGGTAGGGCTGCAAGTAACTTTCAATTTGTCCCATATTGTTGTCTATACTGACTACTCAGTATAAGCCACCAACTTCACAAGCGCTCCCCAAGCTCCTCAGTGAACCATAAGCTCTACTTATTGGCTCATTGTAAAGCTAACCCAGCCTATTTTTCATATCAGCTTTTTTTTAGACCCTTGATCACTCCTGTGGGCCCCACAAGGTCTGCAAGATTGTCCCAAGTCTGTGTGAATCTGTGGTGATTTGGTATTGCTTATTTGTGCTTATTTGCTTATTCTGCCATGGATTCTTGTTGATTTAAGTTCATTTCAGTTCACTTAAGTTGTTTGCATATTTATTTGTAGCTTTTATACACTGTGTAGCTTTTAGATAGCTTTTTCATAATCAAAAATCCAAAAATAAGATCTGTTAAGCTTTTTAATGTCCAAATTGCTTATTTTTAAGTTCGGTAAAAAGTGTTTTCACAAAAGTTACTCATTTTCATTGTATAAAGATCTGTCAAAAAGAAAAATCCAAAATAACCACTTTTTAAGAAAAGTGATAGTTTCTATTTAATATAATTTAGATTTTAATTTTCCTTTTTTAATTTTTATTAAGTACTTACCTGTTTTTATAATTTTATTAAATTCCTAGTATCTTAAAGTATTTTTGTAAATTTTCTTAGAATTTTCCCTTTTCATTTAGTATTTATTAGAATTAAAAACAGGTTGATTAATAATTAGTTAATATTAGTAAATTAAATAGTTTTAATAATTTTTTTTAAACAGTAGTACCTTCTTATATTTTTCCTGAGTTCTAAATAATATTTAGCACTTCTAGTAATTTTTACTATTCATCTTGTAATTTCTAGGTTTAATTTTATTTAAAACAGTTTTAATTTAAAAAACCAAAAAGAAAATAGTTTAAGTGTTTAAATTTAATCTCAGATCCATTTTTATAATTTTCCTAGCTTTTTCACATTATTTGGATTCTGTAAAAATTGGATTTGTCATTTTCTCTTTTCATTTTCTATTTTTCTTATTTAATCTAGTTTAAATAACTTTTATATAATAGTTTAGTAATTAATTAATAAAAGATCCACAAAAAGACAAAAATATTTATTTTCAATTTTTATATTTCTTTTAAGTCATTTTAGATTTTTAGAAATTAATTTTGCAATTTTATAATTTTGAATTTGTAATCTTTATCATTTTTTAGATTTAACTTTAATTAGTTTTTATTAAGTTATAAATAAGTTTTATTAATTAATTAATATTTAAATATTAAAAAAATCAAAAAAAATAATTTTCTTTTTAATTTAATTTTAAGTTTGTAAAAGTTGCATTTTTACCCCTTCTAGCTTTTAATTGTTCAGATTTTACCTTTTTCTATTTACGTAATTAGTCTGTCTGTATTAGGTTTTCCCCAAGCCTAATTCTGTTTCCCTGTAGTGTAGAATTTTGTTATTTATCATCTCCATTAGTGTAAACAATACCAAATAATCATTCCAAATCTTTATATGGTTACTGTTCCCAATCACTCATTCCCAAAACGTTTTCCAAACACAATTTCAATCTCGTCGAGATATAACGACCCGGGAATACACTGTGCTTACACCGGATCATAAATTGATCACTTTCTCCCTCATTTGACTTAGTTGACCACACCTGGTTGACTGGTTAGTTTGGGAGGAGTCATTAATTTAGTACAAAACGCCATCATTGATCATATCGTCAAATCTTAGCTAACACCAAGATACATATCAGTTTTACAAAATAAATATTAGCATCCTCTTATAAAACATTACAAAAAAGCTACTCGGTTGACACCTATGGAACAATAAACGGCGCTACTCGGTTGATATCTAATCATCTATTGATCAGTCAGTATTCTTTCACGCGTCCTCCACTTTCACTTTCTCAGGAATAAAATCTGAAAAATTTTCACAAAAATAATAGCTTTAATACAAGTTCAGGGGTAAAAATATATAGGAATTCCACCTTACTCAGGTGCAATAAACTTACCAGCATAAAAGTCGAATCTCTTCCACTTACCAACGATGGATGTTGATTCAAGACAACAAATTAGCAGATTTCATTAGGTGCACTAAGAAACTTGAGAATTAAAGATACACTTCTAAATTAAATATGCAAAGCAGCAGCCACTACTTCTACAAAAGCTTCATTTTGGGCTCGCCTTAAATATGAATTATGTCTTATAAATAATAAGCAGTATTACACTATAATTAACAACTTATCAGTAACTTATACTCACAGGTTATCCCCACAAACTTATATTTTCATCCTCATCAAAATGTCAAAAATATTATATAAGAAAATTAAACATCTTAACATAAACAACTTATAAATAAATAGACTAACAATTATCACTGGTGATACTAAACGTATATCACTGGTGATACTGAACCAGCTTATAATCATCAACTTCAAATATCACTGGTGATACTAAACGTATGCTACATAGCAGATTTAAAACCACAATTAGACACAAAAACAGCATTCAAATGCAGTTAAAAGCATAAATTCAACTAACAACTTAATTAATAAGCAAAATTACAAGAGCAGATACCAAAATTATCAAACATTTTTTACTTACACATTTCATCAAACACTTGGTGTGCAACTTGATAAGAAGAAATGTTAACAACTTGATTCACATAATTATCAACCGATTCAACAATATTATCAATCACAACAATATCAATCAAATCTGCTTCTGAAACAAACGGTTATTTAAAATCAAAAGAAGCCATAAAAAATGATGTTAATGATCGGAACAGTGATGGTGAACGGAGTGTTAATGGTGATCAGATCAGGATAAATAGTTTTTGGAGTGCGGTGGTGTTGCGGTGGAGTCGCGGTGGTGTTGTGGTGTTCTGATGGTGTAGCGGTGGTGTTGCGGTGGTGGAGGGAAAACGTAACTGATTATGGAGGGGAGTCTGTTAGAGAAAACACACAAAAAGTGCGTGTGAAAAAAAAGAGCAAATGAGAAATTAATTAAATTAAAACTTTAAATAGGTGGGGTAAAATTAGGTTTAAGAGTTTAAATCTTAGATTAATCTAGGCCATTAGATCAAAAAGGATGGATGGTGGGGATTTGTCCATTGGTATGCACCAAAATAAAGGTATGCAATTGAATTTTCCTCGACCTCCTATGGAACAATGTTTTTATTTGATTGTTGTCAAATCATTGCTAAAGGAACACCAATTATTTCGTTTGATTATTAGTTTAAAATCAATTATTGGATTACAAGCTCAATTTATTATGTCAAGCATGTTATGTATAAGGCCCCCCACATTGACGAAGAAAATCATTCTCCTAACCAAAGCAGAAAAATGTGTCCCTCCATTAGCTTGAGAGAGAAGCCATAATTCAAAAAACTTTTGAAACACTCGATTGAAAACGAAATCAATCGTAACAAATTTGTATTCAACCCAAGACTTTAATTAAGGAAAGTAAATAAAAATTCCTAGAAAAATGTCATATTTTGTGAATAATGAAATACGTAGTACTACTTTTAATAGAAAGGTTAATTAGGCAAACTCAAGAATTTTATTTAACAAATCTGCTTACAAAAGGAAGGATGCATGTGTGAGTCATTTTTGCATAGTCTTCAAATATTTTGCATAACAACTTAATTCGTCTGGTTCCTTTTGGAACTTCAAAGCTTCTATAATACACAATGTTTTAAATTTCAAACTAAGCACATTTAAACACCAAGATTTTTGCACAATTAACAATTTATGTGTTTCTATTTTTTATAAGGCATGTATTTCTATTTCATGTCTTACAAACTCTCCCCCTTAAATCTGGTTATTTAGATAGATAGCTAGATATTAAATCTGGTTATTTAGATTGATATGAAGGGCCTTATATCATTAATGTGTCTTTATGTTGAATCTTATGTAGCATTAAATTGAGTCAAAAAGTTATTATTGGTTTCTTACGGTCTTTATTGTGTAATCTAATTAGGTTTTCCTAGTGAAGACTATGAAATGGATCATCTGGCTTATCGACCAGATTTATGTCTTGATGACTTTGTGTACATTCAATACTCACAATTGGAGTTGTGTTTATCTTCACCATTTTGAAATGATTTGAAGACCCAAAATCAATAAAACAACAAGGACATCCTTACACATGGAGGGCCGGAACTAGGGGTGTTTATCTTCATTACCTATTATTTAACTATCTTATAAAGCATAAACGACTTTTCTAACATTAAATGTGTTAAAAAAAAATTAAGCTATACAACTAACAAAGCAAAATGTACAAGTAATTAAACACAATTTTAAAACATTAAATATCTCTAAAACTTAATTTCATAACATTAAACACAATAAATATCTAAAGTCTTAAAATTAAGACATACAACATATAAAACACTTTGTACAAATCAATTAAACACATATATCAAAATCTTAAAACTAAGAATATAACATTAAACACACTAATTAATATTATTTTTAAAGCACCCCTATACTAAAAAATATATTTTATTATACACATTGTATAAACAATTAAAATACACAAAGCTTTATACAATTTATATGCTAACAAGTTGATAGTACATATGATTTTGAAAACCAGACTAGAGGAATGGGCTCAACCGGAATCCGAAGTCGCTATCGGTTCGGCTAGCTAATAAAAGCCGTTCAAAAACGAAACGGATAAAACCATTCGGAACTGGTAAAAACGGGTAAACTGGGTCGGGATGGGGTCATTTTTTTCTTCAGTTAATCAGTTCGTCATTGTTATTTTGTTTGCGCCTAAACTTTAATCACATGGTACCCGCCGCTGCAACGCGCGGGTACCCTGCTAGTCTTTATATTACATATAAAGAAAAAAAACACATTTGCTTAAAACTTAAAAAACTTAAAAAATACAGACTAATAATATTGTTAAACTAAAATATTTCAACATATGAAAACTAATGCAAATATTTTAAATATTTATAGAATTAATTACAATTAAAACCATTAACTTTTTTCAGTTTACTTACTCCAACACACACAAATTAATGTTACTTTACACATTCGCCTGCGTGAGTAATCGTCTAGTATGAAAGTTTCATGTATAAATTATTTGTGTACTTATTTATGGCCACTTTGTACATATTAATACATAAAATAAATAAATAAATAAATAAATAAATAAATAAATGATATTAGTTAACTTTAACATTCCTTATATATATAGCTAAATAAGTGTCCAGTAGACACAAGTTAGCAAAACGCCTAACTAAAAGGTTATCGGTAAGTTTATGCATATTCCAAGTATACGTGGATTTACATATTAAGAGTGTGCATATGTAAAACGTGTAGGTATTTCATATCTTGAAATACAGGTAATGTTATTTTGCAGTAAATTATATCTTTATACTTTTTGATAGAGGAGTCGAGTTGAGTTATTTTAAGGATAATAAAAAAAACATGAAGATTAAAGGGCTAATCCTAATTACTGTTTTTCTTTTTCTAATTAAAACACATTTTCATTCTCTCTCTTTTTTTAACTAATATCAAACCGTTAATCGTTAGGATTTATTATAGCTTTGGTACAAAAGTTTGCATGATATATCACATGTGATATAACATCAATCTATAAGTTCGAGTACTCAACATGTATTTGTATAGAACTTCAAATGATTCAAAGTTTTTTGCATCTAAACATATAAATCTTTAGCTCTCCAATCAGGTATCACATATAAATTTTGAACTTTCAAATTATTACAGTTTATTAATAAAAGTTGGAGAAAATATATGGAACTTTTTCTATATCCAAACTCGCTTGATATATCACACATGAAATCCTAACGATTAACGGTTTGATATTAGTTAAAAAAGAGAGAGAATGAAACTGTGTTTTAATTAGAAAAAGAAAAACAACCCGTATGAATTTAATAATTTAAGCATTATATGTGATATATGGTTGAAAACTAAGATAGCTTTTAGTTGTAGAAAAACACCTTATTTTTTAAGGAATTTTTTCGAATAAAAAAAAACTGAAAACCTGTTTATTTACATTTTTTCCAACAATTTTCATAAAAAGTGAAATTTTCACTTTCCAAATTTTAACTAGAAAAATGAAAACATCAATCTACCATTCTTCACTTTTTTTCTCTGAAAAAAAATAAAAATAATAATAATAATAATAATAATAATAATAATAATAATAATAATAATAATAATAATAATAATAATAATAATAATAATAATAATAATAATAATAATAAAAACAGGATTTCCCGATCTACTATTCAAGTATCTCATTGTAAATCTTGAAATGGGAAAACAAGAAAATTTTTCTACAATTAAACACTACCTAAGTATGTTATTTTTTATTGCAAAAAATGGTAAATCATTTGGAGTTCAATATTTATATTCATTTTACGATAACATTTTTTTTTTAATTTGGTTAAAGGGTAACCCCCGGTAAAATATTATTACTTCAAAAAAAAACAATTAAGTACGACGGATGTGGGTGAATCCCACACCTTAGCCCAAAGAGGGCAAACCAAAAGCGCTTACAGTGCATAAGACCTAACCAAGCATAAGTAATGACATGTCATAATTATGTAAAATAAAATAAAACAACTTATCTAATCTGACCACCGAGACTAATATCATAAACATTAACAAACTTCAATTGAGCATCAGTCAGACCACAATCATCAAACTCATCATCATCATAAGGGTTTTGGTCATATGTATCTTCCTTCCATTACTTCAATAAATTAACTCCTCATGCCTACTCCACTACCACCTTTAGAACCGTCAAATGTCATAATACTAGAAGTTTCATTGAGTCATCAAGGACTTCATCATCATCACTATCCGAGATAACTAGATCACCAACGTTAAAAAATAAATTACCTGCATTTTTTCCTTCTTTAACCATGTTAGGAGTCCTCTTCGAAGTACAAAGAGGAGATACATTGGACGAACTTGGGATGCTTGCATAATTTTTCACATTAGTTTTTTGCATGGGAAGCGACTTCCCATCATCACCCAGAAATACAAGCTTCCCTATAATTAATTGACTTTCACTCTTATTAATCTTTTCAACAAGAGGTGTAGTACTTTGATTGCCAAATAAATCAATTATAGTAGCACTTGTATGTTTATCCATGTTCCCAAATTCATTTTGAAAATCAGAATCTTTACTAACAATAGGATCCTCATCCAAATCATTAAGAGCATCAAAAGCATTAGACGTGTTAACCACTTCACCATCCTTACTTGGTTGTTTAGACGTAGACGCCTCCTTATTAGAGTCTTTAGGAGGAGAAGCTTTTGTCTCTTTAGGAGCAACCGCCCGATACTCCATTTTCTTAGTCTTAGAAACTCCAAAAATCCGCTTATAAGTGGGACCCTTTTGCTTGATAGTAGTAAACCCATCATTCGCCACTTCCTTAGTAGCTCCCGAAATCGGACCTTTGCCTTTATTACCAGTCCCATTAACCACACGTTTAGGAGCGGGTTTAGGACAATCATCATTCAAATGACCACAAAGTAAACATGTACCACAACGCGATGGTAGTCGTATTGAATGCGAATAGTTTCCTAGTATACCCTTCCCATACAAGTTTAGGAACAGCCACAACTAAATTGTCACGGAAATCATTGGAAGCATTGATTTCAATCAAAGCTCTCACATGAATACTACGTCCCCATGAATCCAAACACAAGGTATTAGTATAAGAATCAAGCATCATAGGAGTACCAATTTTAGAAGCAATCAAACTCAACCCATCTGAAGTATAAGTAACCATAGGGATATCGTGGAACTTCACATATACCGGAACACAAGACAAATATTTCTTGAAAAGACTTACCGTTGGAGACCACTTGTTGAGAAAGATGGGAATTCCACGAATCATCCAAGGTCCATCCTAAGAATAGCCTCAGCATCCTTTAGAGACGAGAACTTGAAGAAGAAGACACCGTTCGCGTTCATTGTAACTTTCTGAAGACCATATTTACCCCAATTATTATGCACGATCAATTCAATATAGGAAAAGCAATTCTTTTCCCAATAAAATACCCATAAAACGAATTTTCCATCCACTCATTAACTTCTTGAACCGAACCAATGGGTAAACCCACATCATAATTAGCATCCTTATGTACCTTCTCATTAATAAATCAAAAAAAAATAGCTTTATTAGAAGATGAAGGGCTAATTTTAGAAGCACACGTCGAGAGGGCATCCACATTAGAATTGGTCGCAGATGTTGTATCCACATTGGCTAACATGTTGAATTGTGAGTATCCGAACTAACCGATTAGTGTTATATCATATGTGATATATCAAACAAAATACTATAACAAGAAAACCGAAAAAAAAAGTTTTCGAAAGTATATTAAATTTTTCATCTATTGAAAGATAATATAAGTTTTCGAAAGTATATGAAAATTTTCGTGTATTGAAAGATAATAAAATGTTCGTCTGAATTATGTAAATTAATGATTATTGTTCTTAAGATATGTAATTTTTTTTAAGACCAAAATACACCGTTGGTCCCTAAACTTTCCACAAAACATCGCCATGCACCCTAAGTTTGTAAAATCGTCGTGGTGCGTCCAAACCTCCAGGTTTTGAGCCCGATTGCATCCTTTGACCTGGAATTCTAAGGTCAACGCCCATTTTTAGTTATATCATCAAGGGTATAATAGACCAAACACTTTTTCAACCATATCTAAGTTAAATCTAACCCAAACTCCTTTAACATCATCATTTTGTGCCTTAGTTGTTTCCCTGAAGTTACTAAGCATGGATCTTGATAGAAATTAACTATATTAGTGTGTTCTTTCCTCAAATGGTGTATTGTTAAGATCTCATTAAGTAAGAAGTTACTAAATTATATCATGAGTAAAATACACCGTTGGTCACTAAAATACACTGTTGGCTACACAGTCATTCAATTTTTGGGTGTATGTTGACTTGTGAAAGTCAAACTGGTTAAATCCAAACACCCGATAAAGTACATATGTAGATGCAAACATGCAATTGAAAGCAAAACCTAGGAAAATAAAGATTAAAATTATCATTTAAAATTTGTTTCATTACACAATGACATTAATCCGAAGCGTATGTCAAATGTACATTATCATAACTGAATGTTTCTAAGCATTCATCTTCTTCACTTTCATCATTTTTTTATCTATTTTTTTTTTCTAATTTCCTAATTACAACATTCTTTTTCCAATGCTCTTCTGCCGCTGCATAATGCCTTCGTTGTTTCACTTCAGCATGGCTTCCTTCTGCCTCCTCCTTTCCTTCTTCCTGCTCCTTTGCTTCTTCCTTCTCCTTTTCATCTTGGTCTTTTGTTTCCGGAGAACATGATTTCAAGTGAATGTGATTGATGTGTTTGAGGTTGATGATATAAGATTGGTATGCATCAACATGTGGAAGTAACCAATATATACACAAATAATGGGGAAAACGAAGAGTCTGTATTAAATTTTAGAAGCATTTTTGGACTCTTCGATTCCCCATTATTTGTTGGAAATATGAACACATTTACAAGCATTTAGGGACCAATGGTGTATTTTAGTCATGATTTAAATTTAGTAACCTTCGTACTTAATGACATCTTTACCTTCTTACTTAACGAGATCTTAACCTTCTCCCTTGTAGATGTTGAGACAGCAGATACAAGAACTTTAGGTGAAGCGCTTGCTACCTCAAAACGTAGGGACCAACGGTGTATTTTAGTCATGGTATAATTTAGTAACTTCTTACTTAACGAGATCTTAACAATACACCATTTGATGAAAGAACACACTAATATAGTCAATTTCCATCAAGATCCATGTTTAGTAACTGCATGGAAACAACTAAGGTACAAAATGATGATGTTAAAGGAGTTTGGGTTAGATTTAACTTAGATATTGTTGAAAATGTGTTTGATCTATTATACCCTTGATGATATAACTAAAAATGGGCGTTGACCTTAGAATTCCAGGTCAAAGGACGCAATCGGCCTCAAAACCTTGAGGTTTGGACGCACCACGACGATTTTCAAAACTTATGGTGCATGGCGATGTTTTGTGAAATGTTTAGGGACTAACGATGTATTTTTGTCTTTTTCTAAAGAACGACGGAAGTGGTTTTTAATTAAAAATATCAATCATCTTTTTTTATTTAATAAAATAAGTGGTTGCAATTTATTATTAAGTATGCACAAAATTATTAGTCTCTAAATGAATTATTCTTTTGTAGGGTCACGTTTATTATTTGGACATTTATCGTCTATAGATTTGGATTTTGCCATAAGGGTGTCCCTACGTTTATATTGATGACTGCAACGATATAATTTTGTCGATCACACACGAAACCTTTTGCAACTTAACAAAATCTTATCTCGACACCGTAGTCATGCATTGGACCACTTTTAGAGGAAAAAAATCACATAGCTTTGTTGTAGACTAACCATATCGATCCGTTTAGCAACGAATTTTTATTTTCCTTATGTGTCTTTCCGATAAGCCAAGTATTGTTGTTTGTTTCCCTTGTTGTTTAACGAGACTCCTAGCATAGGTTAATTGTATCTCGTACTATATATAGGCCTGCTTCGATGTACCACAATGCATGCATGTTTCTTTTTCTTTAAAAATAGCTCTTAAAGTTCTGTTTATAAATTACCTTGTATAATTTACTGATTTTAAGCTTTTATGTTTCACAATAGCATAGCCAATTCGTGCACAAACTTAAACCTTACTATACACACCATTTCCTTTTACGATCTTGAACTTTCCTTTTCAAAGGTCATGACTCTTGGTACGTTTTCAACATGTTTTACGAAGAATTGTCTTTAACAAAAACACAGATAATTAAATTAATTGCTTGATTGCTTCTGCTTTTGGTTATTTGTAATACACTCTTTTAAAGTAAACAAGAGAAAAGTTTATAATTGAAGGATAGTTGGTTTGATTTAAGGGGAGAATCTTGCGTTGTCCTTTGGCACTTTGTTTTGACATAAAGCCATGTGGATGGAGATGGCATAATGAATTTCCCAATCAAATAAAGTGCCCTAATTTATTTCTTTAAAGGGGTTTCTAAAGGCTACTATAATTATTAAATTTTAATAAATAAATAGAAAGTTTGTTGAGTTATACTTTAAAATAGTCTAAATATAACTCCTAGATTGTGGTGACCAATTAATTTTCTAATCTTTGATGTATTAAAATAGAAACCCTCAAGTATCCCTTTACTACACTTTTTTTTTGACATTTCCCTTTTTGGATCTTTTTGATTTGGTGGCCTCCAAATTTTTATGAAAAGAAAGCGTTAGCTAGCGTAAGAACAAATTCATGTCTTTTACGTGTTGGAAGATGTGTCTATTATACTTAGAAAAATAATGGTAGCCACTATCAAACACATCGTCACTACCGTCTCCACTCTCCACCGTCATTGTTACCACACACCATCATCATTGTTAATTGTCGCCACAACTGTCGCTGAACCCCAAAATGTATCACGTTCAATGCCGCCTAGAAAAGACCTGGACCGGAGAAAGAAATTATAAGATACAATGGTAGAAAAAATAACAAATAACAAATAACTTTTACTTTGAATTTATGATTTTAATATATATAAGCTCGAAATCAAAGTATGATTGAATTATATATCTTTCCATGACTGCTTTTCAAAAAATATATCTTTCTATGACTATAAAGAATTTCTTGTTTTTATAATCATTTTCTTCAATGAATAATCATTAATTTCTTATTATTATTGTTATGTGATTATTTTGAAAAATTCTTTGAACAAGAAAAAAAATATTCCAAAAAGGTCTTAAAATTTTGTCTACTTTGTAAACCAAAGAAAGAGGATTTGATTTAAAAAAAAAAAAAAAAGAAAAAAAAAAAGAAAAGGACAAAAGAGTTCCTTCATACGAAATTTGTCATTCTCGGCCTAACTTTACCCTACTAAAAATGTACACTCGTTTGTCATTTTCACTTTACGAAGGTTTTATTTGTCATTAACAAGATTAAAATAATNTAGCTTTGTTGTAGACTAACCATATCGATCCGTTTAGCAACGAATTTTTATTTTCCTTATGTGTCTTTCCGATAAGCCAAGTATTGTTGTTTGTTTCCCTTGTTGTTTAACGAGACTCCTAGCATAGGTTAATTGTATCTCGTACTATATATAGGCCTGCTTCGATGTACCACAATGCATGCATGTTTCTTTTTCTTTAAAAATAGCTCTTAAAGTTCTGTTTATAAATTACCTTCCTATACACACCATTTCCTTTTACGATCTTGAACTTTCCTTTTCAAAGGTCATGACTCTTAGTACGTTTTCAACATGTTTTACGAAGAATTGTCTTTAACAAAAGCACAGATAATTAAATTAATTGCTTGATTGCTTCTGCTTTTTGTTATTTGTAATACACTCTTTTAAAGTAAACAAGAGAAAAGTTTATAATTGAAGGATAGTTGGTTTGATTTAAGGGGAGAATCTTGCGTTGTCCTTTGGCACTTTGTTTTGACATAAAGCCATGTGGATGGAGATGGCATAATGAATTTCCCAATCAAATAAAGTGCCCTAATTTATTTCTTTAAAGGGGTTTCTAAAGGCTACTATAATTATTAAATTTTAATAAATAAATAAAAAGTTGGTTGAGTTATACTTTAAAATAGTCTAAATATAACTCCTAGATTGTGGTGACCAATTAATTTTCTAATCTTTGATGTATTAAAATAGAAACCCTCAAGTATCCCTTTACTACACTTTTTTTTTGACATTTCCCTTTTTGGATATTTTTGATTTGGTGGCCTCCAAATTTTTATGAAAAGAAAGCGTTAGCTAGCGTAAGAACAAATTCATGTCTTTTACGTGTTGGAAGATGTGTCTATTATAATTAGAAAAATAATGGTAGCCACTACCAAACACATCGTCACTACCGTCTCCACTCTCCACCGTCATTGTTACCACACACCATCATCATTGTTAATTGTCGCCACAACTGTCGTTGAACCCCAAAATGTATCACGTTCAATGCCGCCTAGAAAAGACCTGGACCGGAGAAAGAAATTATAAGATACAATGGTAGAAAAAATAACAAATGACAAATAACTTTTACTTTGAATTTATGATTTTAATATATATAAGTTCGAAATCAAAGTATGATTGAATTATATATCTTTCCATCATTGGCGCAGCTATTAAGGGGGAAGGGGGGGGGCGCCCGACCCCCCGAAATTTTTTTTGCGATGTAGGGGTATATAGTTTTCGCGTAGAAAAATTTCGGTATATTCGGTTTCGACCCCTCATTTTAATTGTGAATTTTTTTTTATATATTAAAGGTCGAAAGGCTGAACTCTAATTTCTTCAATGAATCGAACCAGGTACCAACCGTTTGTCTTCTTTTTAATGTTTAATTGTCTTGGACAAATGTTTAGTTTTTTAGTGATTGAAACTTTTTTTTATATAATAATAGTATTTAATTTTTGACCCGACCCGAATCGAATCACCGACCCGAACATATTACCCGAAAAATAGCGT
>LBNU01036778.1:105065-119801 GCA_014162995.1 Artemisia annua | reverse complement strand
AGAAATTACTCCTCCGGTTGTTACTACTCATAATGTGGTTCCTCCTGCTGCTATGCATGCTAATGATGGTTTCCAAAAGGTGAGTCGTAAGAAGAAAAAAGGTAAAGGCCAGTCTGGTTTAGGGAGTCAGTTTGGTATGTCTGTTAAGCATACTGTCAGGTATGAGCCTAAGAAGGCTCCTAGTGAACCTAAGAAGGGAGCTACTAATAGTGTGCCTATTTCGTCATCTAAGTTGAAGTCTAAAGATCCCTCCTCTAAGGGAGGTGAAGTGTCTACATCCGATCCTTATGATGCTCTAGCTACTTAAGAAGATGGTGATGATGATTGTGTGGAGAACATGTATGATGAATCAGCTAATTTACTCCCTAACGCAAAAGGTAGAAATTCATCTCTCAAGGATGCTGCTGGTTAGCTTGATTAGTTTCTGTTTCTTGTTCTAGGTTCTTCTTGATTCTAGAGTTGTCAAGAGCTTTTGGCATGTCATAAGCTCTAGGTTAGTTTTGTTTATCAAGCTGTTTTAGCTTGAGGTTAATGTGGTACTTCAGCCACATTCCACTTGTACTTAAACGTTTTTGTTTTAATATATTTACCAGGGTGCAGGATTACTCCCTTTTACCCAAAATTGTGTTATCAAGCATTATACCATATCTCAATCACAAAGGATTAAATTACAACAATATACACCTGTAGATTTTCGTGTTTTAATCACTGATATACTCAATTATAGAAACCAAGACCTTAACCAAAATTTAACTAACTCCATTATCTATCAACAACAACAAGTCTTGTAACAATCGGAGTTACAATTGATTTTATATGAATTTTCTAAAACTGTTTTCCTGCACCTGTTTCTAATTTGACCCGTTTTTCTATACACTGTTTCTCATCTGTTTAAGGTTGAAATTAGACAAAACCTCATTCATAGCAAATTTAGTAAACTCCCTGACCTTTCCCGCTGAAAACCATGACTCAATCCGAATTACGACCGATTTTATATGATTTTTATAACATGATGTTAATTTCCATAAATTATAAACAAAACGTTTATCTCGATAAATCAACTCATAACCCTAGATTATAAGCAAGAATGACTAATAACTCATGAATTGTTGAAATTCAAATTTTATAACCTTTTTAACACCTTCAAAATTTTTCGGATGACCACTCGGCTAGTTGATAATTAACTATCAACCCAACTAACAATCATGATTCCTCCTGAATCACCATTAATTTAAACAATAACTAATCAAATGACGTTGAAGTGTGACGCAATTCATTTTTAAAGCCGGTGTACTTTGATTGGCGCCTAAATTTCATTATTGCAGATAAGTGCAACACACTTAGGTTGCAAACTCGACGCACTTCTTATTTGGGGTGCTTGAACATTTATCGAGAGTTGACCTAGTCTTCATATTCATCATTTTGGACACAAGTGCACTGCACTTGAGATAAAAACCAGTGCACTTCACACATTTGATGTTTCAACACTTAGCATATCTTGAACTCTAGACCGTTGCATGCATTATTCGATAAAGGCCTCATTTCAATGCTTTCTAGGCCTTATTCCACATTCGATGTCCAAGAAAACCTGCAGCATATTTTCATGCATTTAAGTATCAAAAGTTCACGATAAACCGATAAGATAATATAATAAAACAACAATAACGCGACTAAATATATGTATAGAATAAGCATTATCAGTATGAGATGTCAAAAAATAAGTCTTATCGCATACCTTGGTGGGAACATTGGCCTCGTCAAATACATAGTAATTATACTTCTACTTGTTAGGAACATGCGACTAATCTAGGTGGTCTAAGTCGTATAATTACTCAATAACATTTATTCTACTAGCTATAAGGAATTTCAATTACCTAACTCTAGATAAAAGGCATATAGCACTATTAACCATGCAACTAACTAGAATAGTTAAACCTCTAAATAATAGTAACACAAGAGTAAATGCAATTGGATTTTGAAATCAACAAAATGCGTGTGTGACAGGTTTTAGCATCAATAAACCCTAATCATTAAATATACAGCTACTTTACATAATCAAAAAAGTGCACTAAGGTGCTTAGCCAACAATAATAATGAAAAAACAATCACACTTTCATTCATTGAAGAATTGATAGTTTGAATTCAAAATATTGAAAGTAAAACAAGTAAACGAAAAAATATGTTACATGGGTGAGGAATCATTGAAACACGACGTAGGATAGCATAATGTCTCTTTGTTACCCCTCTTCACGACCTCCTTGGAACCTAAATATTTAAAGATTTCATAGGTAATTCTTTATTCTAGCTTTTTAAGGTTGTGTAGCATTTGTAGATGAAGAGTTAGGGTTCCCAGTCAGTTCCCCGTTTTGCGACGCGAGCAACTTTGTCGCGACGTGAAGTAGAGGTCGCGACATCTTTGAATTCTCTGTGATAAACTTCACGACACAAGCACCATTTGTCGCGAAAACCTTCTTCAAAATTTTTTTCCATATTTTCTTTTCGTTAATGCTTTTGGCCCTTGAAACTTTTTTCTTTCACATTTGATAACATATTTTATTCATTTCACCAAATATCCCTTGTCCTTCATCATCGACCTATAATTATCAATTTAAAGCAATTAAGTACCAAAAGTCCACAATAATCGCACTAATCATGTATAAAACACAAGATAACTAGTATAGAAATTGTATAAAAAATGACTTGTCAAGAGCTACAATTAGAATTATAAATTAGAAGGTCTAGGTCGTTCATTGTTTTCTATTTACATCGAGCGCTTTGGGTATAGAGATTAATATCTAGTTCTCTTCCCCGTGTATATATTTGCTTTTGCTTTCAGGAACATACCCTCATAGCTATATCCATATATGAACTTTGTATGTTGCACCTGATGAGCATGATCAGGTTTAAAATTTATAATAGGAACTAACAGACTACATATTACACAACCGGGCAGCTGACCCTATCATGTATAGTCTAGTGCTGGTAAGTCTAGGATCAAACACAGAAATCTATGTAATTTCATGGGTTTCAAATGTTAAAACCATTTATTTTATGCGAGTTTTACTTTTCATTAAAAAAAACAAAAACAAATAATCTTTAAAATAAGATCAACGGAAATTTGTAGGTTGTAATACAACAATATTATAAGAGCACACTCGTTTGCCATGCTCCCTATATGCACGAAATTATGATCGTGAGTTTAGATGCGTTAAGTCGTTGACAAATCATAAATAAGCTAATCACTTTGTGGATCGCAAGTTCACGAAATAATCAACTCCTAAGCGCTTTCTAGAAACATGTGATGTGCAAAGAATCCCGTCCATTCTCACTATGCAAATGGTATTATTATAGGGCTGTAAACGAACTGAACGTTCAGTGAACATTTCATGAACCGTTCGGTAAAAAGTTCGTTTATGTTCGTTCGTTTATTAAATGGACGAACATGAACAATATTTTACGTTCGTTTAGTTAAATGAACGAACATGAACAAAAGTCTCGTCCGTTCATTTATGTTCATGAACGTCCGATTATGCGTTCGTTAACGTTTGTTTATGTTTATTTATCTATTTATGTTCATATATCATATCTTTTAATTTTATAATTTTAAAAACTGGTTTACTTAAACAAAACAACACTTATAAAATAATATATTGTGAAGAATTCAATAATGTTTATGTTCGTTTGTCTATTTTCATTTATGTTCAATCGTTTATGTTCGTTTAGTTTCTTAATGAACGAACTTGAACGAACATGAACAACTCATTTTCTTAATAAACGAACATGAACAAAAAAATCCGTCCGTTTAAGCGTCCGTGTCCGTTTATTTGTCCGGTTAAAATTAAATGAACGAACATGAACAAGACTCTGTTCATGTTCGTCTGGTTCGTTTAGAGCCCTAGGTATTAATGATCAGTTTGCCATGTTACGATTATACCAAATGGTACTACTATCGAGAGAGATCATTGCAAACTCATGAAACTAATGTCAAGTTAATACCTATAATTATCAGTCGAGAGAGATTGCTCACCATGCATGAGAGTGCCCCGCTTGACGCCGACCACGAGCCTCATTGACGCGCGCTGTTATGAGCTTGATTTAAAGGTTACGTTAAACAAAAGCTTAAAAAATATATTATAACCAGTGTTCTAAAAAGCGCGCCAAGGCGCCGCAAAGGCGTCGCCAAGACGCGAGGCGTGGCATTGCCGCCACGAAATGGACCATGGCGGCTGCTTTAGGCGTGGCGTGGAAAAAGGCGAGATAAGGCGCGNAACAAATAACTTGAAACAAAAAATCACCTAAACAAAATAGATATGTGGAATTGAAAACAAAATGAGAAAAAAGTAAATTAAGAGGTTTTAAAACCATCAATTCCTATCTAGTTCAATAAGAGTTTTATGACTCTTCGAACATTCGCAATGAGTGAAGCTATTAAAGCTTTTTACTTTTTTAAAAATATTTTTGAAAAGGTTTTTTTTTTTTTTTTTTTTTTTTTTTTTTAATAACTACTCCGTATTTTGAACCAGTATTTAGAATTTGGGATATTTCGTATTTGGGTCTGGTAAATATATAATAATTATTAGTCTAAATGTCTAATATAGTAGTATAAATGTATACGAAATATGATAGTATAACATAAATGATAAATCTATAAATATTTTTTTGCCGCCTTAGTCACGCCCTAAAAAACGTCATGGTTTCGCCATGGCTGGTAAGGCATGAGGCGTGGCCATGCCACCACACTACGCCTCACGCCATTTATAACCTTGATTATAACATATAAAATAATTTTGACAGCGTAGAGATCCGATCCTTAATTTCATTATCAACATGTTACTCAAATGTTACAGTGTCCTTTTGCCGACGCTAAATGTTAACAACAGATGATGTAGGGGTCACATAAAGGTGACAAGGTGAGCACGCGTGTCTACGTAAGAATAGAAGCATGAGTTAAAGCAATAGTGGAATTATTCACGCTTTTAATCATAAATGAATGCGTTTTGGTGACATTTCCAATCATTCTACACGTTTAAGCCCAAAACTCTCCAAACATTTGAACAACATTTACATTAATATTAATTTTGCTTTTGACCATTAACTTTTAGTAATTGTTTTACTTTGTGCTAAATACATAACTTAAATTTCAGGAAGACAAGACGGTACAACAACCATTTTATTTTATTTTATTTTATTTTATTTTATTTTTAAATAATGAAATATATTACTTCAAAACTCCATATGTACAAGGACGTTTTTCTATCTATGCTCTAAATTAAATGTCGTCTTTTGTGTGGCGAACCTTGCTCCTAATTGACTTTCAAAACTACGCAAAAGTGCTATAAATTATGGTGTTGTAATCTTGACCCAATAACAAAAGAGAACGATTAGTTAGAGCTGACGTACGTCACACATTTTAGGATATTTAGTATCACTGAGAGCATTGGGTGTCAGGGTACGGTAGTCGTGCCTCACTGTGGTAATATGGCATTTTCGTCGTGGCACGCCACCGTACCGGCCAACTTCGCATTGGCTCGCCACAAACCACCTCGTCATGCAGACGGCGAAGGTAATTGCCTGACAAAAGATCTGTTTGTGGGACCCGAGCAATATCAAACGATTAAACCGAATTTGAATTCGGTTCGGTTTTGGGTTGACCCGAACAATCCGAATTACATAATTTATATTTTTTTTTCATTTAATTATATTGGTTTTTAGCATAAGAAAATTTTCAAGCTTAAAAAATATAATATTTGTATTAGAAAAGAGTGTTAATGGGTTTTATTTTATATATAAATATATAAAAATATATATTTATATATGTGAATTCGGTTTCGGTTCGGTTTGATTTTCATTTCGCGAAAACGAAATATCTAATTTGGTTCGATTCAGTTTTGGCAAATTCGATTAAGTATTATTCGGTTCGGTTTCGGTTACGTGAGTATTACCCGAATTTAGGGGTGTTCAGAATTCGGGTAATACCCATAGGACCCAAAAACCAAAACCAAACCCAACCGAAAAAAATCAAACCGAATTTGTCAAAATCAAACCAAACCGAATTAAATAATCGATTTTCGGTTTGGATATGGTTTTAGCAATCTAAATCAAAAACCAAACCGAAAACCAAATTTATATGAATATATATTTTTTATATTTATATACATAAAATGACCAATTAAACTCTTTTATAGTAGAAATATGATATTTTTTAAGCTTGATATTTTTTTTCTTTCTAAAATCTATAAAAATAAACAAATATTTAATTAAAGGGCAAAATATTTATTAATGTACTGAACTTGTCACTTTTGTGACTTCCGTGTAGCGAATAAAAAACTTTTCTTTTATGGGTATTAAACTTTCATTTTTTGGTCTTTTTGATGTACTTTTGGACATTTTTGCCCTTGGATTTTTAAAAAACTGAGGGGCAAAAATGTCCAAAAGTACATCAAAAAGAACAAAAAATGGAAGCTTAGTACCCATAAAAGAAAAGTTTTTTATTCGCTACACGAAAGTCACATTTGTGGCAAGTATGATGCATTAATAAATATTTTGCCCTTAATTAAAATCAAGTATTTCGGATTACTCAGTTCGGTTTTCGGTTATTCGGTTCGTCGGTTTGGTTTGGTTTTTTTAGTTTTACTCAGAAAAAAATTAACTGAACTAACCAAACCAAATAAATCGTACAACCCGATAACCGAACCGATGAACACCCCTACCCGAATTGTGAACACCTATATCAATAGTTCGATGGACTAACACAGTAATCTCGGCCATTATGATCATCCTTACAAGTAATATATATTGTTACGAGAAGAGTATGTTACTCAAACTTCTTTCCAACAGTCCCCGATTTGAGTTGACATTGTGACAAATCAGTGAACAGTGATGTTGTTTGTTATACTTTACATTGCAGAGGCTCTTGGGAATACAGTGTTCCCATAGCCCTGTCGTCATCTAGTTTTGATGCAATAATATAGGTTTGGTGGTGACAAAAAGGCGTTGATGGTAAATTAGTTATGGTGAAGACGATAATTGCTGAAGATAATAATACTTGTGGTGGTGTTTGTGGTTGAGCATGCAATGTAGAAAGGAGATCTCGGTTTCAATCTGGCCACATTCCCTTGCTCCCAAGAGACAAACCGACAGAGTGGGCATTACATAACACTTGGGGACTCCAATTAGAGATCGCGGGACGGGATGATGGATTGATGGGAACCTTGACATTGATTTAAAGATGATTTCTAAAAACGTCTATGATGGCCATGCTTTTTGGGCCTATGGTCACTTGAATCATCTTTATAGACCCATAATCCTGTGTCTTCCAATTTCTACACACCACTTTACACAGATGTGACGACACTCCATCATGTCCAGAGTAGAAGATGTTAACAAATAAAGAGCTCATTTTCGACTTTTTGCACCCCCTACAATGCTATTCATGAAAAAGTTCAAGAAATGAAGAAATTATTGCATAGCAACTTCATAGAGGAAAACAATGGCAGCCGTTAGACAGGTTTTAACTCTGGGTACGTTCGTGTGTAACATGTATTAATAATATGAAATAAAACAATCTCCATCCAACGGTTGAGAATTACTCATGTTATAAAATGGAGGGTGAAGATATGCTCCCAGATGAACTTAGATATAGTTGTTAAATACTTCAATCACATGACGTTTAGGGCTACTCCAAGCTAATATATCTTAAGAATCATCAATTTACCACCATTCTAGCATTAGTGGTTCGGTTAAAGGCAAGCCCACACTTTAATAAACAAGAAAAACAATGAGAGCATAGTGGAGCTTATCCAACTCCATATAGTTCTATGAAGTCACATACTTCTGGTGACCAAAGAAAGCAACAAGAACTCATTATCGTGTAAAAATCCATATACAACGCCAAAATGCAGCCTACTAATTATTTCAAAAAATTAACACAAGTCTACATTTCTGCCAATGGTTTTCACAAGTTCTTTGAAACTCGCTAGATAATAATGCCACACTTCAATTAGCTGATGCGGTCATTGGCTCCAAATGCAAGCCCTAAAAATAAGCGGCAACAATTATGAATTTTCTGTCAGCAATTTTAGGAAATAACAAATGTTTAAAACGACTTGTTATAAAGACAGCATTCAACTTTAGTCTTGGCAACAATAAGTTGTTTCTTTAGTCTTGTCAGCCTTAATAGGACAGTAATAATACAATCTGGTAAGATGATTATAATGTTTCTAAACAATGCTCTGGTAGAATTAAATAATGCTACTTAGAGGCAAAGTTCAATCAACATAGATAAGCATTTAAGCCTTCTTGTACTGAGTCCCAATGTCATATACCAATTTATGCTAATGTTACTAACCACAAAACAGTTCAGAACACTAAGAAGAGCCCCAGATCTAGAAATTATTGCAGGCTATATTCACTCAGCAACAATTGATCTTACATTTAGCCTTATCAGTTGATTTTCCAATCAAAACTAAACTGTATCCCTTAAGATATTATTTTATCAATTAATATCAATGTGGGATGTCACCGCAAAACTCCCTCTTAAATGCAACCAAGGGTCCAAGGTACCTCCAAGCACAATATTAAAACGGGGCGATCTAAGACGTAAGATTCAGGAAGGTACTAATACTATATGGGCCGAAAAGATCAAAGGGCAGTGAAAGGCATTACAAAACCTAACCTAGTAAGAAAGCGCCCTGAAAATAAAGCATAACAGTCATGATTTCGCATTACAATATTTGTAAATATGTCCTGAATAATACTTTATCATATGTATCCCTTGATATTCCACTGTATATATAAAGGCAAACGAAAGGCAGTCTGAATCATAATGAGATGTAATAATCTTTTTTCACTGACATTAAAACCACACAATGCAACATGCATACCATTTCTAAGACTTTCTTTATAAGTAAGTTCCAAATAATACTTTATCTCAAGTATGCACTTTGTTGCATTAAATGGATACAAATTCCATATGTTGGTATATTATGGCAAGTATGAAGCAGTAAGAAAAAGTAAGTTGCAGATATCAGTAAAGAGTGTACAGTAGATTGCATTTATCTTGCAGTTGCCCTATGAATTATTACAAACTTATTTCTTAAGAATGATACATAAATTTCAATTAGCAAATGTTAGACTAAACGCCATCTACCATCAATATGCTATTAAAAAACTTCATTAATCTCATGATGGGGGAGGGGAGTTCATGAAAAAACCAAGTTATCTGTTAAAGGAGGGTGGCTGTGGGACATGGGTCCACTGACGAATCACTGATGTACAAGTTCTAGCCGAGCATTCTGACTGGTCTGGAGAAAGTCAGGGAAGAAAGTCTACTGACGGATAAGTAAGGATTTGGCATATGACATTTGGTTCAGCATGATCCGACTTCATTTTGTTCGGAGAAGAATACAACACAATAATATAATTGATGGTAAACATACTGAAAGACTGGGCTCTCCTAGCTTCAATCAAGACTCAATGTCTCTTATTCTCTTACCTTTCCTGTCGCCAACATGGTTTTGTTTGATGAAACTAGTAGCCAAAGAATGCTCACAATTGTGCCAACAATCCCGTAATTATATTAGGGTTGTAGCTGAAATGATCAATGTTCTGTTGTTCCTTAGGTCATTATTCACCACTGCCCTACCTATCAGCCAAATATCAACAATACAGTTCTAAGGAGCATTATTGGGAGCGCTTCCCACATAAAATTCTAAACATACAAGCCAAGGAGGTCAGTCAAACCATGAGCAATACATACACAGCTTGAACAGAACTTGGATCCTAAAAGGATATCAGCTGGTGTAGCAGAAACATAAAACTCTTCATCGGGGCTAATGCAATGAGGGTTGGGCCATGTCTCGTTAAGGCACAAAAGGCTTATTCGTGTATGGGGTACATGAACCTAAAAGAGTGCTAACGCTTCACAAAAACTATCTGGTGGTATGTAAAGCATGTAGCCATTAATGGTAGAGTGATGTTTTTAGGGCCGTAAACGAACCGAACGTTCATGAACAATTAATGAACCAATCGGTAAAAAGGTATTCTCCAAGTTGGAGTTAAGTTGCTTTTCATATTCAACCCAGAGAGATAGAAAGAGAAGGCACAATCCTAGATTCTTTACATTCAGCCAATTTAGATGCCATATAGATGAATTCATGATTTCATGTCTCCACCTTAAAGTGAATTATCAATTATGTCAAGAGAAGTGGATTCAAATAACGCATTAAAGGCTTAATCGTTTATAAAAATGTGAAGACTTCGAAGTTAAAATGCTTTTAGCCCTCATGGAGATTCAGCTGAAGCAAGCAGGTTCCCATCAGATATGCACACATGGACACTTGCAAGTTAGATCTTGTTATATATATATATTGTTAGGTGACCTTTACTTTCCAGACACATTAATAAATACCTTATTAAAAAAACTCAGCTCTTGACTAAGCAGATCACAGACGAAGCAATCCAAACCCCAACCTTCTTCATGAAGGTCTCCTGCACAAACCGAGCATCATTATACTATTAGGCCAAACAAGTGACCAGCTGTTTTTAGCCTTTCCTAATAGTGATACCTTAAAACCAATTAAATCTAAGTATAATGGCTTAAATATTCAAAATTTTCAGTCTGGCAACTCTTAATGTTTTGCCCGCACAAAAGAACAGACTAGTTTAACCAGTCACCTAACAGGCCAAGACACCAAATGGCTTTGATGAATCCTTTATAGTTTTTAAGGTATGACCTGATATCAGTGGACAGTTTTTACGCCCTCAAACAAAGTGGTTAGACAAGAAACTCTATCAGTGGTAATAGTCTAATACAAACTCTAATCGACATAACATATAGGTAGCCCCTTCCAAGTATGACCCGCATAATTTGCACTAGTGGATTAACAATTAGGAAACCTACAAACAAGAAGCTATAAAAAGTAATTGAAAGCTTTGACATAAGGAATACTCAGACTAACATGCGTTCATCCTAACACAAGTAGTTATTCACAAAATAAAAACTAAATTAACTTAACTATAAAGATAGCATTAATAAATTTATAAAAAATGTGCAAGTGTTAAGCTGTATAGAACTCTAAATCAACATGTATTGGGAAATTACACTTTATCTAAACCCTCATTTGGCTACTTACATCAACAACATTGTACTATTGTACTAAGAAAAGATTATACATACTGACACGATGAGACTAAACCTCGTAACTGATTTCATAAAATTGCAACATCGTAACACAAGTGCTTTCAGCAAGGACACTGTCTATCAGTTCCAGAAACTAAAACACTCCTGACGAAGCTTACATCCCACATTGGATGAAAATAGAAGTGTGCAATTTTTTACAATTAAGAACACCATATGATATGCAAAGCATATTAGATTCAAGAGTCCCGGGCATAACTAGGACCTGCTGAAAGGAAGTACCTACAAACTATTCCACAACATGAATGGCGCACAATCCTTTATCTTCCATATATGGTTAACATGTTTGATACAAGATGAACAACAATAATAATAACTTAAAATGCCAAATGCATCAATTATCACGCTTGATTAACAAATATAAACTCCAACACCTAAAGTAATAAACATCCAAACACAAATGACAATAAACCGTACTTACAAACTAAAGCATCAGAAACGCTACCCGAGATTGCCAATGCTATTAATCGGTTCCAAAAGCTGCAACTGTAGATGCTGCTGCTGCTGCTGCGTTTGCCCTTCTCCAGGCTGCTCCACCTGCAGCTGCTGTCCAACGATACCATTACTCGCCAACCCACCATTCCCCGCACTCGCCCCCTTCCCTTCAACAAATCTCCACATATACCACGCCCCAACCGACCTATACGGCCTCCACTTCTCACAAAGCTGTTCCATCTGCGACGGCCTAGGCAACTCATCCAACCCATACAACAACTGCACACCTTTCCTAACTCCCAAATCACTAACCGGCAACACATCCGGTCTATGCAACGAAAAAATCATAAACATATGAACCGACCACGAACCAATCCCTTTAACCATTGACAACATCGTAAACAAACTCCTATCATCCATTTTCACCACGCTCTCGTCACACAATATCCCATTCCTATACTTATTCGCCAAATCATACAAATAACTCGCCTTACGCCCCGAAACCCCAATCTGCTTCAACTGCTGCGTATTCAACGCCAAAACCGTCTCCGGCCCTACCCCTTCCTCCCCTCCACACAAACCCACAAAACGCGTATAAATCGACATCCCAGCCTTATTCGCCAACTGCTGGAACAAAATGCTTTTCGTTAACGCTAAAAAAGGCGGTTTATGCGAGTCGAAAACAGGTGGAGGTAAATTATCAATTAAGTTAGCTAGTAATGGATCAGATGATCTTAAATGGTTAATAGCGGCTGTAATTTCGTTCGGAGATGATAAGGGTTTGATGTACTGTGGTACGGTGGCTAGTGACGGTTTAGGGTTACGGCGACGGGTTTTGGTTACTGTGGTGGTGGTGGTGGTTGGTGTGGTGGTGGTGGTTATGATAATTGATTTTGATGAGTCGGCTTGTTCGATTGTGGTAGGGTTAGGGTTGGTGTGGGGTTAGGGGGTGGGTGATTCTGGGAGGGGTGAAGATGAAAGTTTGCGGATTTTTTGGGGCGGATTGGGATTTTGGAGGGGTTGAAGGGTGGATTTGGAAATATCTGTGGTGGTGGGTGGTGGTGGTGGTGGTGGTGGTGGAAGGTGTGATTGGGTGTGGTGGTTGTGGTGATGGTTCCATTAGTGGTTGTTGTGGTGGTTTGTGATAGTTTTGTTTTGTTATGGTTTGTGTGTGAGAGGTTGAGAAAGGGTTACTACTGGAGGAGACTTATGAAACACGTGCGATGTCATTTTGAACTTATGTATTTTATTTATTTTATTGTATTTTTTCATTTCATTAGAAGCTATAGTGATACATCCTTGAGCTTCAAACAGTTTTTGTAATGTATATTCCAAATCTTAGAAACATAAAAGGTTCAGAAGAGCGTATCATATATTCTAGATTGAAAATTCCAATATTGCTAAACAATATATTAAATACTCAGAATTTAATCATAAAACGTACTGATGATGGAATTATCCTGTCGAAGCAGGTCGAGGAGCGACTCCCTTCCGGGTACTGATCGGAGGGACTACATAATCGCAGGCTCTAGCTAGTCTCCATTAAACCTTCTTGGGCGTAAAACGTAATCTCTCAATGATCTAGTTACCAAGCGGGGAATTCGCGCCAAACGAATAAGAATAAAGCTGCCTCGGGGTATTCTGCCAAACAAACATAAGACAGAAGATGGCAAGACCAAAGTCTTGCCGCACGTCCCCTGTTATATCCATTTCCTCTCTTCCTCTTTGACTGACCACTGGTAATTCAGGAGGATTGGACATCAAGCCCGTAGCGTTAATCATAAAAATCATGGACACCCCCATCAGTCTGGCCTACAAACGTGGAAAACACTCCCCCAAGGCTGTTTTCACCTATAAATAGTTTGGACGGGTGAGTTTCAGTTCTGGGATGCAGAATCTCGTACACTCCACTATTACTACATTTCACTAACTTATCAGTGCCAGAATACTTGATTCACAGCGCGGAGTGGTTACGCGAGGGTCTCCACCCTGCGTCAATCACTTCACGTAGTGTCGTTCTATTTGCTTTTTTTCAGGTGTTATCTTGCACTCGCTCACCACCATCCCCTAATTCCATTAATCCCATTGAACGCCTGTATGTGCCAACTTTATGTACAGATCAACTGATAACGTATAGAAGTTTTAACCCAAATAAACTAAAGCTTGATTGTCTCCATTTTTTTCTTAATTTCTTTATTTTATTGTTTTTTTTCTATTCTCTCTCTCTTTATATTTTTATTTCGAACTCTAGGGCAGAAGCGCCTGAAAACTTAATTTATCTTTTAAAGTCGGTCATGTACTACCGCCCACGTGGGTTGGTGGCGCGCAAATCAGCTGCTGCGTGGCAGTCCAAACGGCGCCAAGAGTTTTCAGGTTGCTCAGATGTGTCTATTTCGGATAATATACTTCGTGACCAATTCAATGTGATCCCATCCTTATAATTTCCACAAAATTATTTAATATGTTGACTCTCTCTCATCCACTCCTCGATTCTACAATCTATAATAAAACTAGAATGCTATCAAGAACGTTTAATCATACTGGGGTGTAATCGGCTGTATAATATTGGATTTGGCTATTCCTATCTCTAATCACTGATCCTTTGGACACCGCACTGGAGGCATAATACAGGTGTTGTACGGGGTTTATGTGAGATATATGTGTACTTTAATCAATAACAGACCTAATCATAAAAGGGATTATTGACGTTAGTGAACCTTCCTCATTCCGGAGAAATGATTGTGTAATAATATTGAATTCATCACAATCCACCAGTAAATAATGTGAAAATTTATCAATTATAGCTCAAATCTATTATTGTATGTTATGTATCAGCCATTTGATCTCTGCTATACTCTTGCATAAATCAATGTACCACGATTTACTTATACATGCTTATTTTGATTTCACTACCGTACCACAGTTAGCAATGTTGTCCTACCTATATTCTCTGGATGCTTTCTATATATGGTGAGCGGTAGCCTGAGGTCATGCTGTACTTAGGACGCTTCTAACGCACCCTGTTCATCTAAGTGTTCTTCAATTTTTTTTCGT
This sequence comes from Artemisia annua, assembly GCA_014162995.1. Lineage (NCBI taxonomy): Eukaryota > Viridiplantae > Streptophyta > Magnoliopsida > Asterales > Asteraceae > Artemisia > Artemisia annua. Next base: position 105,115 of record LBNU01036778.1, on the reverse strand, counting down.
TGTAACAGTAGAGCATACCATCATCTGCACTTGCACACATTGTCCCAATA
>LBNU01036778.1:78225-90968 GCA_014162995.1 Artemisia annua | reverse complement strand
CATATAACCTACATGCTTTTGATCCTTCCTCTACTCCTAAGTAGATCATTGGTATGCTTCTATCATCCAGCTTCTTTAAATGAGGTATCGTTATCTTTGCATAAGCTGTGCATCCGAATATCCTTAGGTTTTCTAGATTTGGTTTTCTATTGTAGAGTGCCTCATATGGAGTTTTATCTATCAGGGCTCTTGTAGGTACCCTATTCAGTATGTAAATAGCATGTTTTACTGCTTCCGCCCAAAAAGTTAAAGGTAACTTCATGGCTTTCATCATACTCCTAGTAGTTGATAACACTGTTCTATTCCTTCTTTCCACTACTCCATTCTGTTGTGGTGAGTATGGTGCTGTCAACTGTCTAGCTATCCCATTATCCTTACAGTATTGTGTGAATTCATTTGATGTAAATTCACCACCTCTATCTGTTCTTAGCATCCTCAATTTCAATCTCAATTCCATTTCTATCTTTTGCTTAAATTCCTTGAATGTACTAAATGGTTGGTCTTTCGAAGTTAGAAAGTAAGCCCACATAAAACGTGTACAATCGTCTACTAACAAGAATATTAATTTCTTGCCTGAGTGTGTTGCTGGACTTATAGGACCACAAAGGTCTCCATATACTAAGTCCAACGGGTTTGTTGATTTGAATTTAGCTTGGTTTGGAAATGGTGTTCTACTGTGCTTCCCTAATAAACATGCATCACAAATCTGTCCGGCATGATTTATTCTAGGTATTCCATTTACTAGACCCTTCCTAGTCATCTTGTTCATAACATCAAAGTTTAGATGACCTAATCTAGCATGCCATAACCATTCTTGGTTATCTACATTTGCTAAAAGACATATAGGTGTGTCTATTTGTAGTTTAATACTGTAAAGTCTATTCTTAGATCTTTCCACTTTCATCAACAACTTCTTGCTCTTGTCATACAAAGTCAGTTTATCTCCATCCATTATGACTTTACAACCTATTTCCGTAAGTTGTCCTAGACTTAGTATGTTACTCTTAAGGTTTGGTATGTAGTATACATCTCATACTAACTTATGTTCATGATTTTTACAACCTAGCAATATAAAGCCTTTTCCCTTTATCTGTACATACGATCCATCTCCAAAACGTACTCGTCATGTTATACTTTCATCAATATCCTTAAAATGACTCTTAGTTCCAGTCATATGGTTACTTGCACCGTTATCTAAATACCATATGCTTGCATCCTTTGAAGCATATTTCCCTGGTTGAATTTGGCCTTCATTCAACAACACTTCCTTGTGTTCAGTATCGTGCATTATACAAAGTGAGTTTATCTCCATCCATTATGACTTTACAACCTATCTTCGTAAGTTGTCCTAGACTTAGTATGTTACTCTTAAGGTTTGGTTGTAGTATACATCTTATACTAACTTATGTTCATGATTTTTACAACCTAGCAATATAGAGTCTTTTCCCTTTATCTGTACATACGATCCATCTCCAAAACGTACTCGTCCTGTTATACTTTCATCAATATCCTTAAAATGACTCTTAGTTCCAGTCATATGGTTACTTGCACCGTTATCTAAATACCATATGCTTGCATCCTTTGAAGCATATTTCCCTGGTTGAATTTGACCTTCATTCAACAACACTTCCTCGTGTTCAGTATCGTGCATAGTCATTAATAGTGATGGTTCATCGTCTTCTAAGATAAGGTTTGATTGTTCTTGGGTTGTTGATGTTGATCTACATCTATTTTGAAAGTGTCCAAATTTATTACACTTAAAACACTTTTCGTTACTATAATCTCTCCTACTCGAGTTCTTATTTTTGTTTCCTTTATGATTCGAGTTGGTTTTGTTTTTATTATTACGCAAGTTTTTCCGTGAATAGTTTGATCTACCCCCACGTTTGTTAAAACTCTTTCCTTTATCTGAGTGTTCACCGTGTGTAAATAGTAAATTCTCCTGACTTTCAACTTGACCTCCCTTCCGGAGTTTTATTCCTTCTTCAAACGCTTTGAGTTTTCCAGTGATCTCATCTAGGGTAATGTCGTCTAGATCACTAGTTTGTTCTATGGATGCTACAATCTGAATGAATCTATCAGGTGTGGAGTCTAATAGTTTTCTAACTATAAGTGATTCATCTAATGTTTTTGTCACACCNTTTTCTAACTATAAGTGATTCATCTAATGTTTTCCCTAGTTCTTTTGCCTTAGTGACATAGCTGTTTAACTTGTCTGCAAATGCATCCACCGTCTCATCTTCCTTCATCTGAAGTTAGTTAAATCCAATCATCAATGATTGCAATCAAGCTTGCTGCACTCTTTCTTCTCCAACGTGTCTTTTCTTTAACGCATTCCATAATTCCTTGGCCGTCTTACAACTTGCTACTTGTAAAATTACATCCTCGGTCAACGCTTGATATAACAAGGCCATTGTTGCCTTGTTCTTCTTATCATCTACTTCTGTGTTATCCTTAGGATCTATTGCTTCCCACAAACTGTGTGCCTCTAATATAACTTTTATTTGTATAGCCCATACCGTGTAATTTGTGTTTTTCAACTTAGGGCATTGGTATTGTGCAATAGGTGTTAAGGGTTTCACTATATTTGATATGTTGTTGTTGCTATATGTATCCTCGGTAGTCATCTTATGGGAATTGATTATCTTCACTTTCTAATGTGTAATGGATTTTTCTTCCTAGTATGGTATCTCCCTTTTTTATTTTTTTTTAGGAATATATATTTTGGTAAAAACTTAATACTACGGGATCAATATTAGTTATCGGATTTCCTAATAGTATAAACTAAATATATATCTATACTATTCTATATTTTTATAATGAAATCCAAAAATTAGAAATTTATGACCTCGTTAAATTTGTGATGAATACAAGATATATTCAATACGTTTTTGTTGGTAATAATCGTTCACCAACTTTGATNCTTCGGAAAGCTAGTTGTAAATCAGTGAATATTGAGAGTTAGGAAATAAAATTGGTATTTTTGGAAAGCTTAGCACCAAGCCTAAATATGTTCAGGAGTGAAGTTTTGCTCAAAGTGTCTAGATTTTTTGATAAATTGTCGAAAAGTATGGTGTTTTTAGGCTAAAACTGCTATTTCTGGGCAGTTTTTATGAATGTTTGGATAGCTGTAGATTACTCATTTTAAGTCCAAATGACAAACAGCTTTTTGATTTGAAAACTAGGCCAGGTGCTCTAACTTTTGTTCCTTGGAGTCAAAACTCCAGAACTGAGTCAATTGACGGGAAAATAGCTCTCAACATGGGTGTTTCTGGGTATACTTAGAAAAATTTTGAGTAATAGTGCTGGTAGAATTTTTAGTGAATTAATATTTTTTGAAAAATCGTAACTTATTCGTTATAAGGCCGTTTCTCAAGTTCTTTATATCCCCGAAAAGGTAAAAAGGTATACTAACATACTTTCAATAGTTTGGTAAGTTTTGAAAAGGTCTAAGGCTCGCTTTTGGTCAAACAAATTCGTACATCAGCAACTATTTTCCGGAAAATTATATAAAGCTAGTATAATTTTGTTTTTGGCATATCTCCTTCGTTATAAGTCCGTTTTTAGCGATTAAAAAGGCCATAGTTTCGTCTAAGAATGTATTTTCTATATCTTGGGTCCAAAATTAACCAAAACTCACTGAGTTTACCAAATTTTGAAAATAAGGACAGTAGGTTTATATATGGTTCCAAAAATGATTTTTCCTAGTTAGTACTTGTCCAAATCCACTACTAACAACATCAACTCATCCCTTAATATACCATACACCTTCTTAGGGTGTCATGGGTTCCCTAATATCATCACTTCAACCATTTCTCCAAGGGTTCATAAGAAATCCATATTACACGTAAAATGATAGAAACTTAAGTTTTGTGGTATAGACTTCAATATGCAAGTTCAAAAATGACAAAAGTACATAAACCTTGCAAGGAAATTTTTGGTAGAACTTGTAAAAATAGGTGATGAACTTACTTGAAAGCTTATAACTTTTATGAAGAAAACCTACTAATCCATAGGTTTATATTGCAAAACCTTGTAATGGATGATTACTAAGTCTTTTAAAATATGTTGTTCTTGAAAATTTTTGTCTTCCTTTGGCCTTTGGATATGGAACGAGCAAGAAGAGAAGAAACAAGAGAGTGGAAAAGTTTTTCTTTGATCCAAACTACTAGCATGCAAAATGTTACAAGTAAAATGAGTTAGTGGAAATAGTTGGGAGATTGAGAGAGTCCCATGTGTCCAAGGGACACTCTAGGCCGGCCACCTCACAAGAGGTGGGATAGTGGTCATAATTTTGCACAATGTTGTTTTTACGGGGTACCGTTTAGTGCATAGTTTTGTTATTTTAGCGTTACCGGGTACCGGGTTAATTAAAAATAAAATATAGCGGGACAATACGGGATAAAATAAAGTTGTAAAAATTATGAAAATATAATTTTCATAAATATTAGGTATTTTGATAGGTATCACTTTGTTAATACAATTTATTATATATATAAGTTCAAGTAAAGGTTTATTATTTGGTTGTCCACCAAAATAAATAAAATATAGTTTTATAACCTAAGTGGAAAAATAACTAATATAAAAATATATTAGTGCCCTAGTGGAATTTGTTTGGTACATTAGGTTAAAAACTAATAACATGTCTTATTATTTATATACAAATTAATAAATAAGTATAACTTGAAAATATAAATTCTACGAGTGGAATAGAATGCAAATGATGTCGTGATGCAATGTAGACTAAACCTAGTCTATGAAATGTACAATGAATGATAATGTGACTTAACCTACCCGGGTTCGTCAAATGAATATCCGTAAACCCTGTTTACGTGAAATGTTGAATTGAAATTCAATGAATAGGAAATGTCAGGACTTAGGAAATTGACCTGAAATTGAGAATTATGACAGTTTTCCCTAGTTCTTTTGCGTTAGTGACATAGCCGTTTAACTTGTCTGCAAATGCATCCACCGTCTCATCTTCCTTCATCTGAAGTGAGTTAAATCCAATCATCAATGATTGCAATCGTGCTTGCTGCACCTTTTCTTTTCCAACGTGTCTTTTCTTTAACGCATTCCATAATTCCTTGGCCGTCTTACAACTTGCTACTTGTAAAATTACATCCTCGGTCAACGCTTGATATAACAAGGCCATTGTTGCCTTGTTCTTCTTATCATCTACTTCTGTGTTATCCTTAGGATCTATTGCTTCCCACAAACCGTGTGCCTCTAATATAATTTTTATTTGTATAGCCCATACCCTGTAATTTGTGTTTTTCAACTTAGGGCATTGGTATTGTGCAATAGGTGTTAAGGGTTTTACTATATTAGATGCGTTGTTGTTGTTAGACGTATCCTCGGTAGTCATCTTATGGGAATTGATTATCTTCACTTTCTAATGCGTAATGGATTTTTCTTCCTAGTATGGTATCTTTCTATTGTAGGAATATATATACTTTTCGGGAATCTTAATACTACGGGATCAATATTGGTTATCGGATTTCCTAATAGTATAAACTAATATATATATCTATACTACTTTATATTTTGTAATGAAATCCAAAAATTAGAACGTATGACCTCGTTAACTTGTGATGAATACAAGATGTATTCACTACGTTTTTGTTGGTAATAATCGTTCACCAACTTCGATCTTTTCCCGCCTTATTCCTTTTGAATCTCTTTGCCTCGTTTCCTTGCTTCAGTCTATTCGACTTCAAAAGTAACCAAAAACTCTCGGATATCTTTTGTTGTTGTCGTTATTGTTTTGTTCGAATAAAAAAACTACACAATGTTCTTCCTTTTCTTCTTAGTCGAATTTGCTTGTTTTTTTTACCAACGAGTCAAAAAAAAGTTTCTGCCTTCACGCCTTGTCCAAAGTCTTTCTTCGTTTCACAAAACTTCTCGGCTTCCTTGTATTCTTTGTTGTTGTCGAATTGTTGTTTGTTGTTTTTTTTTGAATTCGACACAAGTAACAAACAATCTCTACCACACTACACGTTAACTTCTTATTTCTTTTTTGTGTTTGATCTCGGTATCTTTGAGATCACAAGGTTTCCTACACACAACCTTATGTTACCAAGCCTTGGTAACACACCGAACCAGAAACCAAATCTACCTTGCTTCTGAATTCGTTCCAACGAAACAAAAAAAACAGTCCTTCGTCTTTTGTTTCTCTCCAACGTTGTTGTTGTTCTTGTGTTCTAACGACACAAAAAAAACTCCACACACTCCTCCTTGAGTACTTCTCGTCCCACGTATACGTATTACTCTCTCAACAACGTCTCATGCGCTTCTAGAATCCGCGTCTTAATATGCTTTGTGTCTTTATTTTCAACCGGTTTACACAAAGTCTCCAATTTCTTCCTTCCCTTCGTTGTTACCAACAAAGTCCTCAACACCACTATCGTTTGATGCTGTACGCTTGCAACCTTCTTACGTAAACTAGATCGTGCACTATCTTGTTTGCGTGTTCCTTATTCAAAATCTTTGTTTTGTTTCTTTGGAAGATAAAGAGAACAAAACTATGTCTCGCTCAAGAAAAAAACTTGCTGTCCTTTTTCTTTTCCTGCGTCCTATGGCGTCTCGATGTGGTTTCTTGTTTTGATGTCGAAACAGTTTTGTTGTTTCGTTATGATTTCCTTGCTCTGATACCAATTGTTGTCCCAAACTTATGTATAGATCGATATGTAAAGTTGCAAAATAAATGAACAAGTAAAATCTGTATGTTTCATTAACCATTAAAATCGAGTATATGTATACATATATATAAGCATGAACCGGTGCCATTGAACCATCGCACCCCTTCATCTTTTTCTAACCGAATTAACTAACAAAGTTAGTTATTAACTTTGTGTTTAACAAGGCTGGTCCTTCATGTTCTAAATATTACAAATGAAGCATAGATAAAGATTATTCGGTCCACATATTATGTACCGACTCTTGTTTATGGAATACACACAATTTACATTCCCTACAATGAGATGGTCTAGCGAGGTCGGGAGCTTCTTTGGTATAACACCTATAGCAAAACACTTTATCCAAAAACCAATAAAAGAAATTAGCAAGCATAGTTGTATTTGTGCTATTATAGATATAATCATGGATCAATATGAATTACCTTAAAAGGATACGAACTTAGATGCAGACACTCGATTATAGGTAAACACTCTAGCGCAGCAAAGTCAGAATTCCAACATCCCATAAAATGTTTCTCATCTCCAACCTGCAGCAATTAAAAACACATCAGATTAAAATGCCATCAAATAAAGGAGCTTCTATCTGCTCTCGAGTTTAAATATGAAAGAATAGAATGGACCATACGAGAGTGAAATCCTTAAGCAGTGGGCAACTTAAGATAAAACGTAGAAGAGCTTTTGATGTTATGCAGACTTTGTCAAAGGATAAACGATAAGATTACTAAATCCCTTGAATGCTGAAGGAGGTTGAAATGTACAATTTTGGAGTTCTAATTTTACTAATTGCTGCAACGTGAAGAACGATGGCAATAACTTATGACCGTCACTTACCCCAATGGAAAGAGTAAACTTCTTCACAGTAGCATTCCTCGATAGGTGAAGTATTATTTGGTCAATCTCACGACAACTACTTAACTGAGAGTGACAAAGAGAAAATTTAAGTATCGGACCTTTGTGTAATAAGAGGATTGGATAGATAACATGTAAGAGTTTACAGTTAATGGATAAGTCTTTCAAAGCCGCTCCTTGAAAGACTTCATCATCAAACTTGAGTTTGGGAATGTTCAAACAGTAATCTCTCCAGTTCTGAGATAATATACTTGTTCTGAATGCATCTCGCATAGACATATGAGTCACAATTTTCTGTATTATACTTGAAGGAAGGTTGTGTTAATTGTATCCGTAGGCAAACCTTGAACTTCCATCTTAAAGGATTTGCTCACTGACATGAGAATGCTGCAAAAGTTTAGCAACACAAAAACACTTGTAAGATTGGCACCATGAAGTTTAACTCGGGATAGTAGTTACGTACGTATACACATACTAAACCAACAAACACGAGAGACCAAAAAAGTTTACACTTAAACTTCCAAAAAAAGTGACATGGTGCACAACCTCTAACAAACTTGGAAATTTAGAATCCATAATGGAAGTGTAACAAACATTGAAATAATATATTCAAATTAGAAAGCAAAAGCTAAACGCTTACATCCTTTGCACAACCGAAAATAAGTTCATATACTCACTCGGATCTGAAATGAAGCATTTATTGTTTTCCTAGTTTTATAACATAAAGAACCATAACTCATGTTTCTGTTAATCACATGTCAGTAAATGATCAGACAACGGTCGAAAAACCCAATAATGAAGATAACCAACCAACAACATCAAACATAAATATCATTTTTGAAGCGAACAATACATGCCAAGCGATGGTTATTGAAACTAAGATAAGATACCAAAAAAATACATCACCTGCTACAATGAAAAATATCAATTTATCTCGCCATTTTGACCAAGTCAGTATATCTGGAAGAGAGGAAGGTTTGTTATCTAGAGGGTGTTTGTTTAAGCTTAAGCTTGAGCTTACGAGCTTATGTCACTTCGGTTTATATTTCATAAGCTCGATTTTTCCGGCTTATTTTGAAACTTATTGGCCCCACAAGTTTGAAAATAAGCCAGAAAATTGGGCTTATAGAATATAAGCCGAGGCGAGATATATATAAGCTCATAAGCCCAAAAATAAGTTAAAAAATAATGCCTTTAAATGCCTTGTACATGTCATGATAATTCGGAATATTTGTTTTTTGATTGATAATTTGATATCGAAGGAGCATTACAGAAACATTACACTTCTATATACCAGTCCCTCTATTCACAATAAGGGGGTGTTTGGGCATGCAATACATTTTATGATTTATTTTATCATCTTTTTCACTGGTGTCATCCAAATATTCGAACTCATTGTCTTTCCTAATTCCTATAATATAACAAAAAGAACATCACGTAATAATTAATAATGATAAATTATGCACCAACCAAAATCTCAAAATTACTGAAACACATAATCAAAATCCTAAATTGCAACCTTTGAAACAAAATTAGACCATCATGCATGCCTGTAACAAACTACCAAAGAAATCTTGATTGAATAGCAACAAAACTGAGCTTTGAGAATATAACTAGTAAAGTTAAAAAGTGCTTGCTTTTGTAAAGTAGATTTAAGTTCAATCACTACAATTGAAGATTTTCCTCTTCATTTTGGAATTAAGTGTTTGGCATGCAATTTTTCTTGCTTTGTTTGTGGGTTTGATGACTGATGAGTCATGGAGTATTTTATGTATTTTTAAAACACGTGTCTAGTTTCAAATTTATTACCGTATATTATTTTTGGGTGAAATAATCAACTAGTAACCAAGCTTGAGATTTGTTACTATATATCAACTATAAAAATCATCAAAGTTTTATTTCATTCTTACGCAATTTTTATGTTAAAGTAACCTGAATGGAACATTTCTCAAACCTAATTTTTATTATGTGGTTATTGTATATATTTAGTCGTGCATTAACGAGTTATACGTAAAATTGGTTAGAATAAGTTAAATTTAGGGGGTTGGGTGTTAAAATTAATGTACAATATGTTAATGCATAGATGGATACTCAAGTATACTCATTTTGAAAAACTACATAAGAATAAGAATGAAACAATTTTGAAACTCTAATAATTTTTATGATTAGTATAATGTTTGACATATCAAATTAGAACACTTATGAAGCTTTGTTAATAATGGGTGACATATTATGTTAATGTTAGTTAGAGGGGAGGGAGTCATAACGCCCTCTAGGCGTTAATCCCATGTGGCATTTATGAAACGCACGTTATGGCGTTATAGCCATTTCCATGTACCAAACGTTGCCCAAGCGTTTTAACGCAAGTTATTGTTACAACGGGCGTTGTAACGCAAATCAACCCAAAAAAAAAGTTATAAACACCCCCTCTACTATATAACCGTTGGGCTTGGGAAAAAAAAATAAAATCAAAGTTACAGTTTGAATAATATAACGGTTGAATTTTTAAAAAATAAGTTTTTCCACACCCTTATAAATACAACTATTATACTAATGTTATTCACACAAAAAAACATACAAAAAAAAAAGAAAAAAAAAAACCAATGGCTTGCAACAAACTACCTCATACCGTCGAACAAATTCAAGAATATGTCAGGAAACAGGCCGAGATAGACGACACGGCTCGACAAGAGGCTATTGTCGAACTTATTAACAAGTTTGAGCACGCAAAGGCACTCAAACAACAACTGAGAACACAATACCATGAGTGCAATCACATTTCTGACGACAGAAAATTTGTGATTAACGATTTTTTGTATGCTGAATTTCGCAAAGATCATGCCGTTGTTGAGAAATTGAGGGGCTGTGTGAGTGAGATACATGCCCAAAAAGCAAACAAGATACGTTGGAGTTACGAAGAAAATGTGGAAGCTGCTATGGTTGAGCAACAACAACAGAAAGGTGCATCAAGTTCATCTGCACCAAGAGGTGTTGATGATAGTGGCTGGAACTCTGACAAAGAGCGTGAGCTGAGCAGGATGGAAGCTGAGTTAGAAGCAGAGAGGTTGGCGAGCTTTGATCCTTACGACGACGGTTACGACTCTAACAACTCTCAGACTTGCGATCACCCGGACTACAACTGAAGCTAGGTTTATGTGATGTTTTAATTTACTATCGTTTTTAATTTATGTGATGCTTTAATCTAGGTTTATGTGATGTTTATGTAACATTTTAGTATTTCTGTTAAATAAATTCATTTCCTAAAAGAAGCATTACAATACGATACGGGAAACAAGACATACGACACAAATAACAGATACGGTACGGGAAACTAGACATACGACACATATAACAGATACGATACGGAAAACTAGACATTCAACATAAGTAACAGATACGATACGAGAAACAAGACATTATATTTCGGCCCATCTGTGGTTGTTTCTCAAAACCTCCCACACGTGAACATACTTGAAGCTATTCCCACTATAGCGATCTTTAAAAGTTCGCATTGCATTCGTGAGACAAACACTGTGATCGTCTTCGGTTGTTTGTCGCAAGTGTTTGTAAATACAATTGAATACAATACATTCACTGTTGAGTCTGCCCCATTTACTCGCCACCATATCTTTGTTTCGATTGGGACCGTCAGAAAGATTTTTAAAAATGATAACAACCCGGTTCCAAAAAGAGTNACTATAGCGATCTTTAAAAGTTCGCATTGCATTCGTGAGACAAACACTGTGATCGTCTTCGGTTGTTTGTCGCAAGTGTTTGTAAATACAATTGAATACAATACATTCACTGTTGAGTCTGCCCCATTTACTCGCCACCATATCTTTGTTTCGATTGGGACCGTCAGAAAGATTTTTAAAAATGATAACAACCCGGTTCCAAAAAGAGTATGCATCGTGTAGGTAAGGATCTTCATGAACTGCAACCCAAGATTGAGCTAGCAAGATTTCTTCTTCTACCGACCAACGATTAGTCATTTCGAATGTTTGAAGTTTGAAAAAAACTTGTAAATTGGTATGCTATTTATAGCCGTTTAAAACAATAGGAGCGGGATAAATATTTGAAATTCAAATTCGAATATGAGCAGGATATATATTTAATAATATAGTGTTTGAATGTTTAATTAATGAAATTGTTGAGGGTGAAATTTGTAAATTTGTAAAAAGTGGTGTTATTTGGTGTTATGATTTTCTGGTGTTTTTTGGTGTTATCTTATTTGGTGCTGAGATGATGTGGCGCTGACGTGGCATGGTGTTATTACCCTTAACATGTTATGACTCCCCATACTCTTATTTCTTAAATATGCCTTGCTTGGACCATATTTTAAAGTTTAAACTCAATATATATGTCTTGTTAGTTGTTACACACTTAACTAAGCATGTATCTTTATGTGTATTAATAGGATTGAGCATCTGTTAAAAACTGACTCAAACTGAACCGAAAACTAACTTTGTGGAAGACATGAATCGAGAGCCGAACAGAAGTAATTCGGTCGGTTTCAGTTTTTTTATCGATCGGTTCGATTCTACTCATAACAGAGACAAAGCATTTTACATGAATGTATATTACGTTAATGTTAATTATACTTCTTAAATATGACTTGATTGGACCATATTTTAAAGTTTAAACTTAATATCTCTTGTTACACACTTAATTAAGCATGTATCTTTAGGTGTATTAATAGGATTGAGCATCTGCTAAAATCGACTCAAACTAAACAGAAAACTGTGGAAGACATGAATCGAGAGTTGAACCAAAGTAATTCGGTCGGTTTCAGTTTTGTGTCGGTTGATTCGATTTAGACGATTTAGGTGTGTTTTCTCGTTTTTGGCCTAAACTGAACCAAACCGAGCCAAACAAAAACCGAAAACCGTAATATATAAAACCAAACCAACTAAGGTCGGTTCGGTTTTGGTTAGACTTGTTCGTCTTGGTTCACCGACGGGTTTCGCTCACGTATTAAGTTAGTGGCTCACTTTGGTGTTTATTATATTTTGTGCGTAATCATTATCTATATGTTGTTCATATATACATGAGGAATTGCATCTAGGGCTGAGCACCGAAGGTTCAAAACCGAACCAGACCGACGAAACCGACCGAACCGACGAAAACCGAACCGGACCGACGGCCCGTCGGTTCGGTTTCGGTTCCGGTCTTTCATAAAATTCGGTTTCGGGTCGG
>LBNU01036778.1:32975-54138 GCA_014162995.1 Artemisia annua | reverse complement strand
GTTTCTTACACAAATTTTGTGTGTTTGACTCTCCATAGTTTTCTTACACAAAGTTTTGTGTTTGACTAATATTTAGTTGATGTGACTTTGGTTGGTTTGGTAAGTTATTGCAAAACACACTGTCAGACCTGGCAGAACCCTCGTGGTACACGGGCGGAACCCTTCTGAGGGTTCCGCCGTATCCGCCAGACCTGCTGGATGTTTTGCTATAAATACCAAGCCATTTGTTAGAATTTTTTTTTATCACTTCTCATTATACTTTGCACATACATATTCATATCTTTCATCTAACTCTTTAACATCTCATTGTTGTGAAGATTATTTTGTAGCAAAGAAGTTCACAAGTGCATATTAAGTTACAAGTATTCAACACAACGTTGCAAGACATGTTAGCTTAGCATCGTGTAGACTTTGTGTAGTTTACACTTCATTTGATTGTGTGTTTTCAGTTGTGATCGGTTAGTATTTTAGGCCTTAAAATACATAGTGTGACGGGAGTTGTTGTACCCTTGTAAAGAACTAAACGGGAGTGGTTGTACCCTTGTAAAAGAACTCGACATCTAGCTTAGTGTCCGTAAACTTGTAAGCGACGTGTAAGGTTTTCTCCGCCGGTGAAAGGAGCTTGTTGACTAGTGAAAGAAACTCTCGAGTTGGATACTCGGGGCGTGGACGTAGGGCAAGGAAAATAGAGTTCCTTGTAGCCGAACCACGATAAACAATCGTGTCATGGTTTGATCGTTTCTTTCGTTATACTTGCATATTACATATTGTCTTTGTGTTCATATATTTGATTAAACGGAAAGTTTCAAATGATAATTAGATTAAAAACCGGTAAACTATTCAACGCCCCCTTCTAGTTTTCCACGCGGGGGTTGAAACAGATTATTTTGATAAAAAGGTTGTTGTTGTTATGGTTGTGGTATGTCTACAAAACTTGCGGGTTGAAAATGAATGGGTGGTGAGTGACCTATAAACGAAATTGAAATCCAGTGTTGGAACATTTTTTTGGCGTCGGGTTTTTGGTATTTTGCTATTGGGAGTTTTTTGAGACATTTTTTGAGTTAGAGAATAGTATAGTATGTAGATATGAACTTTTTGTTTGAAAGTGTACAAAATTAGAGAAGTATAGGAGTATTCATAAGAGAAGTATTTGGGTATCTTATGTACTAAAAGTTTAAGTAGTCTTATAAATGCAAAGTGCCCACAATAAATGCTTCATGAATTGAAAGTGAAATATGGAGGCTTCATGTGTTAGTACATTGATTTAATAGTCATGCATAAAGGTAAGTACATTGGAGCTGGAATTAGTGATTCGAGTAATTGTTTTCTTTTTTTTGAACAGAGATATCATTTCACTCCTCACAAATGGAGGTAATTTGAACACAACAAGTTACATCGAACATAATGGGCAAAATCGAAACCGACTTGCTAAACAAAATACACGAGGTAACAAGTTAAGCCAAAACAAGACATACACCATGATAGTTGTGATAGACTACAACAACACCATACAAGGGTGGGGGGAATCACCATAGTGAGCTTTTGGTAGACACAACCATATGAAGGTGTAGCTTGACAAAAGTGATTCGAGTAATTGAATGATTAAGTGGCTAAATTTAATGTGCAAGAGGATTTGTGCACAAAAATTTGTACGGTACAAGGTAGTTTAAGCAACATCAAAAGTATATCAATTACACAATATTTGGTGGCTTAATTTAATGTGCAAGAGGATTTGTGCACAAGTTGTATTACGGTACAAGGTAGTTTAAGCAACATGAAAAGTATATCTTCTATACTATCTAAAGATTGAAGTGCTTAATTTAATGAGCAAGAGGCATTGTGCACAAAAGTTTATACGGTACAATATGTTTTGCATGAGGAATCGTGCACAAAAGTTTGTATAGTACAACATGTTTCAAGCCATCTCTAAACCTCAAAGAATACAAATATAAAATGCCATGAATGCATAAATTAAACACATCAATTAGTGGTTAGTCTTTTTAGCTTCCCGTCCATGAGTTACAAATATTTTATGAACTATATAATGTGTCAAAAATCACATACAACAAACCACAACTTCCTCCACACCGCGTGCACATTGGGCTACAACTTATTATGGTGGTAAAGTAAGCATCGTATCGTCTTAGTTATTTAGCATATTGAATTATATTGTTTTATGTAAATTTCACGTGTGTTTTGTGTGTGTAACAATGTAGGACACAAAGATGGTGCTTAGGAGGTTTGGTAGTAACATCATCTTCTCTAATGGTTTAAGAGATCCTACACATCGTTGTCTTATCAATTAAGTGGAACATGCACGAACATTTTTACTTTGATAAAAAATGCAATATATTGATTAACTGTATTTAAGTTACTAACAATCAACTATATCTAATTGTTTTTTGCAGTGCGTCAAGAAGCCTTAAAGAAAAAGATCGAGAAGTCACAAAAATTGTATCAAGAATAAAACATGCAAAAAGCCAATGAACAACAACAACAACAACAATGCCACGGCCACCGGTGGTATGAATACTTAGCATTCATATTAATAGTACGTTACAAATTAAACATGCAATATTTTACTTCATGTAATACCGATAAACGGGCTAATACTATTGATTCGTTAGCAAGTAAATTTATTGAAAATAATGTGACGAGCATTCAATTTTTAGTCAATAATTATTACTACACTTTGTTGGTGCATTTTAATATTTTTGCTTTTAATGTAGTTTCTTGTCTTGCGGTGTGTTAATGTCACTTTCTTGGGTCATTGGATCTGATTTTTTATTATACGAGTTATAATTTATACTCTTGAATATACTAATTACTTTAATGTTTTATGTTTTTATAATTTTTGTTAAAAAGGAAATTTGTTTTATAGTTCGCTTTTAATAATGTAATTTATTTGAACAACAAAGTCCGTCTTTCACAAAAAATGAGAGTTTCAAACATGAACCGAAAATTAGTCCCGAACATTATGAAAAAAACAATTAGATCCAACATGTGTGCATTGCATGGGTCCTGAGGCAGTCCAAACCTGTGTGCATCGCACGGGGAATAATATAAAAGGTCTCCAATATTAATGTTATCGCTTCATATTTAAAATAATTTATGTAACTTATACATATTAAAAAATTACATGTGAATAGACTCTTTTCAATGTAACATATTGAAAAAAGTCTCTTCACATATACTCTTTTAATGTCAATAAACTATTTTAAATGTGTGTCATGCTTAGAAATGTGATACCATCACAACTTAGATATATAATGACGAAAATAAGTGCCGAAAATTACGCTATAAAAACTTATATACAGCCCATGTGAAACTCAATAAAGTATTTTAAATACGTATAAAGCTTAGCAAATGTGTGACACCATGACAACTTAAATATAAAATGACGAAAATAAATGCCGAATATTACGCTATGAAAACTTCTATACAGCCCATGTGCATCGCACGTATTTTAAATCAGTGAAAACTTAAGGGCCGAAGAATACACTATGAACACTTACGAACAACCCCTTTTAATGTCAAGAAACTATTTTAAGTGTGTGCCGTGCTTACAAAAAGGTGTGATACCATCACAACTTTGATATATAATGACAAAAATAAGTGCCTAAGATTACGCTACGAACACTTAGATACAACCCATGTGCAACGCACGGGTCTTCATTACTATACTTACAAAAGTTGTGATACCATCACAACTTACAAACCTAATGACGAAAATAATTATCACACATTACACTATGACCAATTAGATAGAGCCCGTGTGCAACGCACGGGTCTGAATTACTTGTTTATTTAAATTTTTAAAGAGATTTTTTTTTAATAAATGACCAAACAATAAATTTTATAACCGTTGGACTTTTCTTTTGCCACACGCTCGATCGTTATCTCGACCAAGTCTTCCCTTTTTTGCCTAGCAGACGCATCGAAGGGGAAGGGGCAGGGTTGTAATGGGGAGGGCGCGTTGATGGGGTGTGTATATCATTGTAGAATAGGTTATTATTCTTATCAAGTTTTAAATTTATATTTAGCCGACTTAACCTATAACACACACTAACGAGTAGTGTACCCGATCAATGTAGCTAGTTGATAAGTAGAGTGTCGATCACTAAGAGTGGAACGTTAATACCTAGAATGTCTATCAGTATTTTAATTCCTAAGTAAGTTCTAAAAACCTAATCTAACGCAAGGGGGTTTTCAGCCTGAGAGACTGGCACGATTGAGTTGATTAAACAGTAATTAAAACTATAGAGTAGAATAAGAGAATGGCTAACACGTACACAGATAGATAACAGATAGAGATAAGAGGCCTGACCAATAATTAAGTAGCTTGTCACTTGTTTTATTGCTAGTTTTATAGGATGAGTACTAAAATCTATTCTCTCTCGTTGGTATCTTAGTTATAGGCGAGTAAACTCTTAATGATTACTTATGTTTATATTATTTAACCTTGTTTAAGGGCTTACATTAACTTATAATGCTAATGAAGTAATTGTGGGAGGCGTATAGCGCAAACAAGCCACGGCTAAACACAGAGGTAATCAAAGCACATATAATAAGAACCAAATAAACATCAAATAAACTTTAATCGATGGGAAAACAATATAAAGAGGAGTCCTATGGCGTAGACAAGC
The DNA here is from genome assembly GCA_014162995.1 of Artemisia annua. Taxonomy (NCBI): domain Eukaryota; kingdom Viridiplantae; phylum Streptophyta; class Magnoliopsida; order Asterales; family Asteraceae; genus Artemisia; species Artemisia annua. The sequence continues at coordinate 49,492 of LBNU01036778.1, read as the reverse complement.
CCAACAATCCTGATAGATTAAGGGTAGATGAGGAAAGTAGGGTAAGCAAGATTGAAGAAGTAGATGATGGAGAGGACTACTTCAATAAGTTACAAACTAGAGAAGAACGGGCATACCATAAGGATTTATTCGATGACTCCGAGACACCATACTCCCTAGGTACCCGATTATCAAAACGGGCGACCCTTCTAATCTCAACATACCATGCAACATAGGACATTTGCATGTGTGGAAAGCTTACATCGACCCTAGATCTCCCATAAACATCATGACTAGAGCCCAATACAACGTTATAATGAAAAATCAACTTAGGTATAGGATGTTCCCCGATAGGGGATGTATTAGTAACTTCACGGGAAGAGTTAGGGGATTACCGGTTTATGTAGGGAACTTCACCTATGTCACCGACTTTGTGATTGTAGAAGATATCCGCCCAATAGTCGATGCAAGTTTAACTCAAGTAGTCTTGGGAAAACCGTTTATTGAGGTCTCTAGAATGACTTATGAACCTTCCTTAGGGATAGTTAAATTTAAGGATGAGACCGATGAAGTGAACTACCAAATGCCATATAAGATAGAGCAATTCCAAAACTTGTCAAACGTTGAAAAGGAGCTTAAACAAGCGGTCTACTATAGGAATGATGAGGATAGACGTAGGGGAGTAGACTATGTCATGGAAAGGATATTCGGTTTCTACAAGGATTGTTTGAAATTAGAAACGGATTATAAAACCGGACAAGAGGATGACCTAGAAACCGAGACCAACGATGAAGTCACGTAAGGTACGGTGACTTTGAGTCTAGCTACAAGACTCGTTAATAAAGAAAACGCTTCTTGGGAGGCAACCCAAGCTTTGTGTGTTTTATTTGTTTGTTTATTTGATTTTATTTGTTTCCGTATGTATGATATTTCTTGTTATTGATTCATGATTCAAACTAACTTGTGAAAATGCTTTATTTTGTTTTTAACTTCGTCTTAACTACATATAAAGGTATTTTGCAAAAGCTAAGTGTAAGGGAAATCTAAATCGGTTTATAAGAACGAATGAACATGAATCATAACAATGTAAATTAACATACATATTAGTATTTGTTTGAGTCAAATGCTTGTATCGAGTCATAATGAATTTTTGCAGGAATTCCAGGAAGTAAGGTATAGTTTTTCCAGAAATTTTCCGGAAACTTAACATGAGAATTCTGTCAGATCATTTCTGGCAGCGTCAGGCATTACAACCTGACGGCGTCAGGCAATAATTTTCTGCAATTTTTGAAAGTTTTGTTTTTCTTCCGGAAATAAAAAGTTTTTGTTAATTCTTTAACTTATAATCTCCAGGAATTCTGCAAAAATATTCATTCCACAAGCATTAAATCCTATTATAGATTATACCGCCGATTTTATGCGAGGTTGGCATTTATTTTTTTTTCAGGTTAACAGGTTATTTTGGACAAGAAGATGATTTATATTTCGGAAGGGAAGCTTTGAGCGTTCATCTTTCTTGGAAGAAGATCTAACCATGTTACCTCGCTATCCACATCAAACGAATTAGGGGAGTATTTGATTTCATTCTTTCATTTTATTTACTTTTACATCTTCTATTTTGAACATTGGAGACAATGTTCGGTTTAAGTGTAAGGGGGGTAAATGAAGGCACCTTAGAGAATACAATTGCGCTTGATTTTTGTTTGTTTGATAGTAAATTTGTAATTAAACCGAGAGAAATATTTGTTAGGGCAACTTTAGCGCCAACTTAAAATTTTTTACAACATTTAGAAGTGAGACTTTGGTCTTAATGAGCGTCTCATGGATAGGAAATTATATGACTAGCACAAAACCGTACCACTAAAAAATTTTCCACCCAAAATATGTGAGGTTCACCCCTAGAATTGGTAGGAAAAGCATCCATCTTTGATGCTATGATGTGTGTACCGGTGGCGCTTAGATTCTAGAACTTGCGTTAGGACCATCTCAAATCCACAAGTGAGACTACATTCGTATAGTTAGATCTACTACATGATAAGAGGCATTAGGATTAACCCTTTGTTTTTACACCCGTATTTTTTTGTTATAATTATATTGACTACATTGGTCAAGTAATTCTCCCACACCCTTTGCGTTGCACCCATTTTTGGTACACGATACCCCTAGTACACCCCTCCGAGCCTATCTTTTCATTTCGACCTTTGAGCATCTTACTCAAAGTGAGAATTTGTTACACCCCAGTTAATGTACACCCAAATCGCCTTAGCCTACCTTGTATGCACTCACCTTTAGTGCATTATTGTGACAACATTTGTGTTAAACCCTTTGTTAATTATCTAATCGATTACATGGTTGCTAAGTCGAGTCATATCCTTGTACATATTGTTTTGGGACGATTGGGACTCATGGGTAAAGTACTAGTGTAATGGAGTAATAGGGAAGAACAACATTATTACCCTCATATGTGCTAAATATTTTAAAAGTACTCCAAGTTTTTCAATTATCTTAATTCGAGTCATTAGAATAGTAATTGTAAAGTTATGTAAAAGTTCAAGTGTAAGGGGAGAACCGAGGCCCCTATGATGTATTATTTTGGATGGTAGGGTAAGAATGTATGAAAAAAAAATCGAAAAAATCAAGAAAAATACAAAAAAAAAATAGAAAAAGAAAAGTAAAAAAACATACGGACTACCATCCCATTTCTTTTATGTTTGTTTATGTTTTTGTTATTTTGTTTTTAGCTTAAGATTGAGTCGAGTCTTGGCTTAGCAACATTGTATAGTGCATGTATTTGATCATGATAATTAACTCGCCACCATTAAAATACCATTTATTCCAACCAAACCGTGTTTATCATATCCCTACACCTTACGTTACATCCCTTTGGAAAGTCCTCTTTGATAGTTTATCTTAGGTGCTTACGCCTAGTGGAGGAGTAATTGATCCTCTCCCAAGCCTATGGTAATCTATTTGCAATGACAGGTAGTGAGAGATATTTTCCGTTTTCATTTATAAGATATAATTCTATGACACTTGAGAGATGAGAGTATCCAAACACTATTTGTGAGGTGCTAGTGTATGATTTCCGTGCTTATTATGATTAGGGTCGAATGACTATTTGTTGTAATTACTTTTATATTTGTGTTAAATGACCCCTAACTCATATTTTGATTGGAATAAAAGCTTATTTGCTTGAGGACAAGCAAATCTCAAGTGTAAGGGTATTTGATGAGACGAAAAGTGTACCCGTTTTAAGGGGTCATTTAAGCCCTAATTCGAGTAAATGTGATCAAATATTGCCCTAAATCGTTCCTTTTGTCATTTTAGGTACTTTTGAGAAGAATTCTGGAAAACATGCATATTTGGACGTTTTTGGAGCATAAAAGTGAAGAAAACGACAAAGTCTCAAAAGAAGCTGGAAATCCTACCTGACGGAGTCAGAGTCACAAGGTGACGCCGTCAGCCAACAAGGACAAAGGAGTAAAATCAGATTACACTAGACGCCCTATTGTTAGAACCTAAGTTTTCTACATTTTAGTCAAGTCTCGGTTATTTCATCATTTGTAATAGGTTGCTAAATTTATCCAAGTTACTTATTTAATGAATGTAAACGTGTGAAGTCCATCACACGTCCAACGGGCCTTAAAGCCCAACGTCTAGAATAAGGAAGGAGAAAGGGAGTGTTGCCCTAGCTCCTCTCCTATAAATAGGATACTCATGTTATCTTATTTCTTGTTGGTTATTTCAATACACTAAAGAAACTCTTGCACTTTTATTCTTCATATTTGTTATAATCAACCAAACTCTATTTCTCATCTCATTTCTACCAAATATATACTTGTGTTTACAATATGGTGACCTAACAAGTGGTATCAATCGCCAAAAGAAGGTTTAGTTTTTTATTTTTGTTTTCTACGAACCAAAAAGAACCTTTTTACTCGTTATTTTTGAAAAAGTTTGCAACTTTCTTGTTTGTTTAGTGTTTTTATCACATCTTTTTCCTCAAACTTGTGTTACAAACTCAAAACAACCAACAAAGTTTCAAAATTTCTAAAAAATTTGAGATTCGTACAAGTTGTACCATTTTTCAGAATTTTTCAAATTTTTCAAAAAGTGGTTCAAGTTTGCAACTTTCTTTAAGATTTCATCATTTTAAAGCTAGTTGTACAAGAATCTTGGATTAAAAACGTGTTTTTGGATTGCTTTTAACAAAAACAAAATCTGCCAAAAAGTGTACTATTTTCGAAATCTTTAAACCCTAACTTTCGAGATCTTTTGTGACTGCTCCTAAAGTGTTTTCGTTGGTTACTCAGTGCTTTTCTCTCTTGTATAAGAAAGAAAACACTTCGACTTGTTGGATATTTTCGATATTGTATAATCTCGAAAATTTGTGGAATTTTTTTCGAAAATTTTGAACTTTCGAGATCTTTTCTGGCTTATCGAAATCTTTTGATTTTCGAGATCCTTGGAAAACTTTCGAAATCCTTTCATAATTTTCGAGAACTTTACAAATTCCTGCTACAGTAAAATTTCTCGAAACTTTGCTCAAAATTTCTCGATAAACTGTTTTTTCGAGAACTTTTGGAAATTTTTTCGAAATCTTTTGCTTTTTCGAAATCTTTGGTACTTTGACTGTTTTTCGAGATATTCAACATTTTAAGCTTTGGAAACATACTTGGGATAGTTTTCGAGAATTGGCATAACACTTATACCTTCTACAAGATCCATTTTCACACAAGTATTTCATCATGTCTCAACCACCGTACTACAACTTTCATCATCAGCAACCCTATCATCAAACACAATTGTTTCGTCAACAACAACAACAATTTCAACAACAACAACCTCAACAATCATATCCATATAATCAAATGGTCTCTCAACAACATGTCATGATGCATCAACATCAACAACTGCCTCAACCTCCACCATTTCCAATGCAACAAATCACTCAACCGTCGAAACAAACTCATTGGTTTGACCAAATGTGTGAAGTAATCACTACTCAACAATCAAGACATGAAGCAGGTTCACTTGACACACCACCCATGCTCACACCCGGTAATTATGCTCAGTGGTCAAGTCGATTCCTAAGATTTCTTGAACTCAAGAAACCACATGGCAAATACATGAGACAAGTTATCAATGAAGGCCCATTTGTAACACCGACTACCCATGTCCCTGGTGATCCTAATGCTAATCCACCCGTACCGGAATCATACAGACCCTATACTGATGCTCAACTTACTGCTGAACAACTACTTCACAAAGAAGCTGATGAATATGCCATGATCTACATTCTTCAAGGCATACCTAATCCAATCTTTCGCAGTGTTGATGCTCAGAAAACTGCTAAGGCAATGTGGGAACATGTTCATCTCCTAATGGAAGGAACTCAGTTGAATCAGGAGGACATGGAGTCAAAACTTTACATGGAATACACACATTTCATGATTGAGCCAATGGAATCACTTGAGTCATACTATCACCGCTTCACTAACATCATTAATGACCTCGATAGACACAACATCATCTTACCAAAGATTGCTGTCAACACGAAGTTCTTAGGATGTCTTGGTCCTGATTGGCAGAAGTATGTGACATTTGTTCGACAAGCACGAAACCTTCATGAAACACCATATGGTTTGTTGTATGACTATCTGAAACATCATCAACATGAAGTTGACAATGATCGCGCTCTCAGAGGAAACTATTCACAGCCCCCACCTACAAACTCTTTGGCGCTTGTTGCTCAATCACATGTTCCGGCTCCACCATTACAACACAATGTTTATCATCCAGAACAGGCTTATCACAACAACCCATCTCCGTATTCATCTTATGATTCTTCATCGCACCCTCCTGCAAATCAATTTGCATCATATGACAACAATGACACCTTGTCTACACCACTCACTGCTAATGATGACGATGATGATGAGGACTTCAACAGTCTCAACCAAGGAATTGCACTCATTGCTCGGGCTTTCAGCAAATTCTCAAACAAGTCCAACAATCGTCTTCGTTCATCTTCAAATACAAGGAATCAAGCTGTCATTCACGATGGTCGCGTTGAGATTCAGAATCGCAACAGTAGCAGATTTGGATCGGGTGGTAATATGGGTAACTCTAATTCTGGACAACGGTTTAACAACAATGGAGGATTCAGGAACAATGGTGGTGTCCCTCAGAGAAAGGCAGAGATTGTTGACACAGGGAATACTGAATCGGGGAATACGGTCATCAGATGCTATAACTGCAATGGAATAGGTCACTTGGCAACTGCATGTCCATCACCAAGAACTCAAGGAAGTAAGTATCACAAACAGGCATTACTCCTTGCTCTCAAAGATGAAGCCCGCAGCAACACGAATGCAAATGACAACAGCTTCATGGCTAATGCACATTCTGATGATGACATGGAAGATTTGGAAGCTGCTGTTATGCTGATGGCCAACATGCATGAACTCCACATAAGTGACTCAGGCCCAGTTTATGACACCGATGGTCTTTCTCAGGTAACTGATCTTAACTCATGCCTCATACATGAAATTGCCTCCCCATCTGCATCTGCATCTTACAAGGAACAAGAAGTTCAAAATGATTCATTGTTATCTACACACACGAATACTCAAATGGACACAAAAGTTATATTTGATGATTTTCAAATTAACCCGGTTGTCACATTTGATGATTCGGATACTGAAACTGTCAATGATAACAATGCTCACGTTGAACATTTTGATCCTTCGTCTGGTCCAGATTCAGAAATTCAGTCCCTTCTTATGACTAGTCAATCTCAAAACATTAAATGTCAAGAGCTTAATGCTAGATTGAAAGAGAAAAATGCATCATTAACTAGGGATATTGAGTGCTATAAATTTCAACTGTCAAACGCGGAAAAACTGATTCAACGGGAAAAAGGCTTTGAAGCTGCTTTTCTAAAATCTTCTCGTCACGAAAAAGAGTTAGAACACCAAATTGCTAAAATTATGGAGTCTAAAAATGACTTAGCTTCTGAGCTGGAAAAACAAGCGTTTGAACACAAAAAACAAATTGCACAACTTGAAGCAATAATTTTAAAAACCAAAACGGAGTTGTCAAATTGTCAAGCTGAGTTCACGGAACATAAACAAAAAACAAGAAAGAAAGTTAAGTCATACGTTGATGAGATTGTTGAATTGGAACACAAGCTTAAAGAATTTCAAAATGTTGTGTATAAAACTGGTAATTCAGTGACTACTATTCAAAAGTTTTCAGTAACTCGAACAAACAATGGTCACGGCTTTGCAATTGGAAGTGATTCACCATGTTTTTTACGTGTAGCACTCAATGAGATTCCAAAGTTATATAGTGCAGATCATCTCTTTGACGATACTGTTGTTCGTACTGTTGTATATGATTGTGAAGAGGAATATGAAATTGAAGAAGAGAGTCGATCAAAAATGGAAAATGTGACATACAATAAACCTTTTGATTACTCTAAAATGCCTCCTATTACTGATATTTTCACACCGCAAAAAGAGAAATCTGAACAACTATGGTACATAATCAAACCTCAAGAAGTTACTTCTCATGTAGCTCCTGCTAAACCAGTGGTGCAAATAAATGGTCCTTTACCAAATGATAACAAACTTCAAAATCTTCCTACACGTTGTCGTATACTTAAGTATTTCGACACGTTCATGGATAACATTGAACAATTAGATGAAGCCATTGAACGCAACTCTAAAATAACGGTTTTTACTATTACTACTCCTCATGAGAGAGAAAAACGAGAAGTGTTTCAAAAACAGTTTTTACCAATTGCACGACATTTGCGTCATTGTGCTCACCACTGGGAACAGGAACTTCAAAAAGAAGTCTCATCTATGATGAATGTGTTTCAAGAAACTGAACAAGCGATTTTAAATCAAAAACGTCAAAATCAATTTTTACAAAAAGAAGCTGATCGACTCTTGGAACATGTTCTTAGTGCTGATATAATTTCTGTGATTATGAATTCTCTTTATGAATCTGGTACTTCTATGCTTGTTGATGATCACTGTGATGATGTTGAGTTGTTATCTAAACAAATTGAGACATTAAAAGATGAAAACGTTAATCTCCGAAAACACAATGATGATGTGCAAAACAAACTTTCAAATGAGATTTCTCAACTCAACAAAAAGCTTGAATGGTGTCAAAACCAAAGTCTTGATTTCGAACTGGAATTACAAAGTCTCAAAACTTCTACAACTTTTCAAAACGAAAACGAGGAACTTAAAAGTAAAATCTCGAAATATGAAAAGGAAATTGCAGAATTGCAAGAAGTTACAGATTTTTGGCAAAAGAGTCGTGATGAATATTTTTATTCTAACCGAAAACTCGACAGTGAAATTCAAGATAAAATGCACATTATCATTGAGTTGAAAGAGAAAATACGTAAGCTTGAAAAAGGAAAATCTGTCAACACTAATGAAATTGCTCCAGGAATGTACTCTTTAGACATAACAAACGTAGCACAACACACTAAGAAGTCTAATTTGGATCCTTCCACTTCTACAGGAATAGTTGCCACTCATAGCGTTAGCAGATCCAAGCATAAACGAATGAAAAGGAAGAATAGGATTTTGCAACGTAGAAGAGAGACAATAGAAGCCTCTGAAGTAGAAGAACACCCTAGGACTTTGAATAAGACTCATCCTGCACTAGATTTAGATAATGATTTGGCAAATTGTAATCCTAATCTATGTGTAACGAATGATGAACCTTTGAATGTTTTAAAAGCTGATGCTTCATGTGTGTTTTGTCGTACAAGTATGTTATCTGGTGATCATTCCAAATGTGTTGCAAATTCTCTTTTATCTCGTCTTAAGAAACATACATTAGGCAGAAAATCTAGGCCCACTAATGCTTCTAAATCTGTGCTAGGACGTATGCCTTGTGTAGTTTCTAAGAATGACATAGTCAACCCAGTAGTTGTGAACAATACCTCTAGGATCATGCCAACTATAACTGAATTTGAGTTAAAGAAGGCTAAATCTAGCTGGAATTGGCAACGTTGGTTACAAAGGACACATAGCTTTAAATGGATTCCTAAAATTGTTAACATGTGTGCTGCTAACCCAACGGAACCCACAACTTCTTCGGGTTCCACCCTTACCCTTGTACCATCGTCGTCTCTTTCATGTGATGCAGGTGGTGCAAATTGTTCTCTGGATTGTTGATAGCGGATGCTCCCGACACATGACAGGCAATCTCAAACTGCTTAAAAACTTTGTCTCAAAGTTCATTGGTACTGTCAGATTCGGGAATGATCATTTCGCTGCAATTATGGGCTATGGGGACTATGTCAGTGGGAATATCGAAATTAGTCGTGTTTACTATGTTGAAGGCCTTGGTCACAACCTATTTTCTGTTGGTCAATTTTGTGATGGTGATCTGGAAGTTGCATTCAGGGAGAAAACTTGCTTTGTTCGTGATCTACAAGGAAATGATCTCATGTCCGGCAAATGTGGAAACAGTCTTTATACAATCTCAATGTCCGACATGACCGCTTCCTCTCCCATTTGTCTACTTTCAAAGGCTGAATCGACAAAATCCTGGTTATGGCACCAACGCATGTCACATCTCAACTTCCGCACTATGACTGATCTTGCTCGCCATAAACTAGTTGACGGTCTTCCAAGGTTCCGATATACAAAAGATCACCTATGTCCCGCTTGTGAACAAGGAAAGAGCAAACGTGCACACCTCACCACAAAACCAGAACCGAGCACTGATCATGTTCTTCAACTTCCTCACATGGATTTATGTGGACCAATGCGAGTACAAACGATTAATGGGAAACGTTACATACTTGTGATAGTCGATGACTTCTCCAAATGGACTTGGGTCTACTTTCTTCGAAGCAAAGATCAAGCTCCATTAATGATAATTACCTTTCTCACGAAAATTCAGGTTCAACTTCGCAACACTGTAAGAATTGTAAGGACAGACAATGGAACTGAATTCAAGAATCAAACTCTTCGTGCATATTTTGAGAAGGTTGGAATTGAACATCAAACATCAATTGCACGTACTCCCGAACAAAATGGAGTGGTCGAAAGACGCAACAGGTCGTTAGTGGAAGCCGCACGAACGATGCTCATTAATGCTCAATTACCAGATTATCTTTGGGCAGAAGCCGTCTCTACCGCATGTTACACCCAAAATCGTTGTATGATCAATAAACGTCACAAAGTCACACCGTATGAAATTGTTCACAAACGAAAGCCCAACATACAACACTTTCATGTATTTGGATATCTTTGTTATCCGAATAATGATCGTGATGATCTTGGAAAGCTTAAGGAAAAGGCTGACGTCGGTATCTTCATTGGATATTCTGAAAACTCCAAAGGTTTTAGAATCTACAACTGTCGTACTAGAGAAATTCAGAAGACTATCCATGCTAATTTCGATGAGCTCACAGAAATGGCTTCTGAGCACAACAGCTTAGGACCCGCAACCAACCGTATAAACTTTCCAGATTCTTCAGCTGAACCGTTGTCACTAACTCGTCAAGAATTGGAAACATTGTTTTCTCCTTTGTTCGATGATTCATTTAAGCCACGTGCACCCGATGTATCCACTAGTTCCGCTGCTCAACCTGACAATATTCAAATACCTGATACAACGGTTACTACAACTACAACAGTAACACCCGATGCACCTCCGACTGAATCACCAACAATAGAAGAACAAACCGCTTCCAACACCGACAACCCAACTGAAGATCTGAACCAACAACAAGTACCCGAACCTGCAAATTATGATCCAAATGCATTCTTCAATCCGTTTGCACCGACTCCGAACCTTTCTGATATTGCTGAGTCATCAACACGCAACTTGGAATCAACTGATATGCAGCAATTTCATAACCCCCACCCTTCAACACATCATTGGACTCGTGACCACCCAATTGTCAACATTATTGGTCATCCAACAGCTCCAGTTATGACTAGACAAAAACTTCATTCTGATGCCGAACATTGCATTTATGCTCTAACAGTTAGTCATGAAGAACCGAAAAATATTAAAGAAGCTCTCACTTACGACAACTGGATTGAATCAATGCAAGAGGAATTCAACAAATTCAAACGTCTTGAAGTTTGGGAATTAGTTGAACGACCGGATGGATTTTATGTCATTGGGCTAAAATGGATATGGAAAAACAAGTTGGACGCAGAAGGAAATGTTATTCGCAACAAATCACGTTTGGTAGCTAAAGGATATACTCAAGAGGAAGGCATTGACTTTGAGGAATCTTTCGCACCAGTGGCTAGACTCGAAGCTGTTCGAATATTCTTAGCATACGCTGCTCACAAAAACATGGTCGTTTATCAAATGGATGTGAAAACTTCATTTTTGAACGGTCAACTACGTGAGGAGGTATACGTTAGTCAGCCAGAGGGACTTGTCGACCCAACCCTAATCATGTCTACCGACTTAAGAAGGCTCTTTATGGTCTCAAACAAGCCCCCAGGGCGTGGTATGATAAACTTACTGCTTTCTTGCTTGCTAATTCTTTTACAAAAGGTTTACTAGATCCAACTTTGTTTATTCAAAAACACGGGGAAGATATTTTAATTGTGCAAATATACGTCGATGACATTATTTTTGGCTCTACAAACAAAAAGTACTCAAACGCTTTTGCCAGATTAATGAAACAAAATTTTGAAATGTCAATGATGGGTGAACTTACGTTCTTTTTGGGACTACAAGTTCATCAGTCTCCCCGTGGAATTTTCCTAAATCAGTCCAAATACGCTCTTGAGATAATTAAGAAACATGGAATGACCAGTTGTGATACTTACAATACTCCTATGGCTAACACAACTAAGTTAGATGCGGATCCAAATGGGAAACCAGTTGACCCCACAAAGTACCGAAGTATTATTGGGTCACTGATGTATCTCACCGCTAGTAGACCGGATATTGTATTTGCTGTATTTATGTGCTCTCGCTATCAGTCCAGTCCAACTGAACGTCACCTCAATGAGGCTAAGAGAATCCTTCGATACGTAAAGGGAACCATTAATTTGGGGATCTGGTATCCGAAGGATTCCGGTTTTGAACTAATAGCTTTTTCAGACGCTGATCATGCAGGGTGTATGGATACACGCAAAAGTACTTCTGGTGGTTTGCAGTTTCTAGGAGATAAACTCGTGTCTTGGCAATCAAAGAAGCAGGATTGCACATCACTATCGTCAACAGAAGCTGAATATGTTGCCATGTCTGCCTGCTGTGCACAAGTCATTTGGATGCGTACACAACTAATGGACTACGGTTACTTATTCAACAAGATTCCGATGTACTGTGACTCGAAAAGTGCGATAGCGATCTCGTGCAACACGGTTCTGCATTCTAAGTCTAAGCACATTGATCTCCGTTATCACTTCATCAAGGAGCATGTTGAAAAGGGTACAATTGAGTTATATTTTGTGGGTACAGAATACCAACTGGCAGACTTGTTCACAAAACCACTACCCCCGGGAAGGTTTACTGAGCTAGTTCACCGGATTGGTATGCGGTGTTTGACTCCGGATGATCTTAAATCTTTTCTTGAAAACAATTAACCGAGTCAAATACCAAAACTATCTTTGTAAATATTTTACAAAAACAAAATACAAAATCAAAAAATCCTAAAATCCAAAAAGATTTTACAATTTCTTATGTTTTTTTTTAAAAAAAATGCTCGTACACAATCTTCGTCAACACTTTGGTTTATCAAAAATTCAATATTTTCACACCAAGTGTTGAGGGGGAGAAAATGTTCTTCAAAATTTCAAAATCTTGTGCAAACATGTGTACTTGCATAATTTCTTTGTAGTTATGATTTTATTTTGCAATGGTGGAACGTCAAAGGTTATCTCATATCATTCCTTTTCCTTTTACTTCTTTGTTAGTATTATAGGTCATTACCATTAACTGTCGTTACGTTTAACCGTTAAATTAAGTAATTTGGACATGTTAATTGGTTATGTTAGTAGTCAAGGGACTAAAATCGCCAAGTTGTAAAATTTTCATAAGTTTAAACAAAACAAACAAACCCCCCCGTTTTTTTTCTTCACAATATTCAAAAACCAAAAACAAACACCCCTCTTATACATCACACGGCTCAAAATCAAACCCTCAATCTGTGTTCTTGATCATAAAACTATAAGTGAATTCACATTCTTTAGCTTAATCTAAGATATGGTTTTCAAATAATTAGATTTTGGATGGCTAGAACTCGTGCATTTTGATTCTTTAGAACTAGGGTTTTCGAAATTCATAATTCTTGCGTATTAGACTGTTTGTGATTATGAAACCATAGGGCTTTTAGTGCTAAACTATGTCTAAACCTATCCCCAACATCTAATCATAACAGTTCTTACGTAGGATTTGATTTCGACAATTAGGGTTTATTACGAATTGGGTTTTTGTGATTAAGTGATGTTTTTGGATATATTGTTGGTGGGATTTGCTTGTTTAAGTGTTTATTACATGCCTGTGATTGTTAATTGTACCAAAACATCTAATTGCATGTTCTAGATAATTAGGGTTTATGTTCATAATTGGGGCTTTTCGTTTGAGTGTTTTTGAGGCTAATTAAATTGTCAAAACATGTTCTTATAAGTGTTAATTGATGTATGCATGTGTTCTTTACATGAAATTCACAATTATACATGATCTAGATAATCTTAGGTCTCGTTATCTTTTCGAAATCTTTTTTGGGTTGCCTATTTGTGTTTCTAACTGTTGTTTATCAATTTAAATACAGGCTACACTCAAAAGATACAAGGATTTCTCAAAAAACGTATGACTTCAAAGATTTCGAAAAATTCTTGTATAAGAATTTTTTCGAGAAAATTTTTCGAGAAAGTTATCGAAATCTTTTCTCCAAAATTTTTTCGAGATCTTTTAAAATTTTCGAGATCTTTTCTTTTTCGAGAAAATCTTTGAAGATTTTGAAATATCTCATTAAAATTTTCGAGAAAATAAGATTTCGAGATCTTTTCAAGATTATCGAGAAAATATGAACAAGGGCTATCGAAATCTTTTATTATGAAGATTTTCGAAATCTTTTTGTGAACAGTAATTTTTCGAAATCTTTCCTTAGGAAATTTTTTCGAAATCTTTTGTCCACAAATTTTTTCGAGATCTTTGTTTATGCTAGCTTTCGAAAACTTTGTTGGACTTATTTTCGAGATCATGTACATCATATATATTGAGTAATCAAGTGTTTGTAAAATTTTCGAAAACTTGTATGATTGAATGAACTATCATGTATATGTACATTGTGAGGACATTAGTTAATTTGTGGTTGTGTTGTGTTTATTAATATGTTACCTTAAAACTTGTATGCCTTAAATGAAATATCATCTAAGTTACATGTTAAGTAACAATAACATCATTTATCACATAGTAATTAACTGAACCATGATTGCATCAAATATGTCTTTGAATATCAAACGTGAACTCGGACTAATAACTAACGTATCTGGATGTTTGATTTCATGACATGACACTTTCAGAACACAAATGGCTCAACAATCTGAATCAGCTCCACAACAACAACAGAACCTCCCACTACTCACACTTGGTGAATTCCTCCCTTCAGACTACAACGTCAAGTTTGACCAGAACAATCTTCGCATCGACTTCAACAAACTGAGCATACCAGATGACACATGCAAGATTGTTAAGAATATTCTTCTGGCTCATCCATGCAAGCCACTGCTCACCAAATCAGCATCAGTACCAACCTTCTACATCCATCAGTTCTGGCATTCTGCTAAGGCCAACTTGGACGACAGATCTTTCACTGTCAAGCTGGAACGCAAAGAATACAACATTGATTACGATACTCTTCGTGCAGCACTCATGCTACCAACTTATGATGAATATCATCCCATGCTGTCTGAACTGGAAATCCTGGACTACTTCATTGATCTTGGATATGACATTCCTGACAATGAATCACTCACACTCCTGTCAAAGTTCAATGTCAAATATCTGCCTCAACCATGGAGAACCTTCTACATGCTGATTGTCAGATCCATTTCAGGAAGAAGGAGTGGTCATGAGCATCCGAGGCTGGAACACATGCAAGTATTTTGGGGAATGATGACTATGACTCCGATCAACTTTGCAGCACCAATAATGAGGGATCTGCTTCATCACATTCACACGGATCGTGATAGAACAGTGATACCCTTCATCAGATTCACCAAACTACTTATAGCATACTTGATTGAGAAGACACCAGAATTCCTCAAGAGGTTGCTAGACAGGACTGAACCAAGAGAAGCAATGAATGAAGATCCAAAGATCTCCTTTGTCAAATCTATTAAGTTTACTCCAAGAACCAAAGGCATGAGAATTCCAGATCACTTCTTGGATGATGAGATCAGAAAGACTCAGAATTTCAAGATCTACGACAAAGCATTCAGGGAAGAGAAAGTTGGTGTCACGGAGAAAGAAGATGAACCAGCTTCTATTGTTCGTACTCGAAGCAGAAGGGGTGCCAAATCTGGTAGCTCGAGCAGTACTACAACCTCCAAACAACCAAAGCCTGCTCAAAAGCCACCCACCAGACCAAAAAGGAAAGCTGCACCCAAGCTGATTCCTCGGGATGAACCGTCAGCTTCATCATCCGAAACGGAAACCGACTTTGAGTTCGGCACCGAATCTGATGAGGAAGCGGACTATGTAAGAAGGTCAAGGGTTCCAGATGACCAGGAAGGAAAACTTGATGAAGAAGAAGAGTTTCCAGGGCTTGCACTGACTAAACAATTGAGCAAGGAAACTGCAGAGAAGGAACAAAGAAAAGGCACGGGAATTGCCATCAATGAACCAAGTGATGCTGCACATGATGAAGAAGCAGAAAATGAACCAACTTCTGAGCCACTGGTTGACAAGCGAAAACTCAAAAGTATCATCATCGACACCAGGGCTGAAAAGAAGCAGGAGGAGAAAGAACTCAGGGAAGCTATGCTTCTAAATCTTCAACATCCACAACCTCATCAAACACCGACAAATCTTCCAGGACATGAGGCTGGCTCAAGCAGCACGGTAGCTCCACAAACCGAAACCGTACAACATGACACAATAATGACGGAAGCTACACAGGAAGATGTTGCAAAAGAACAAACTGAGCTCATCACTCCAGAATTTGTTGCTCAAGTTCTGATTGAAGACGAACTTAAGAAGAAAGAGGAAATTCAGAGAAAAGCTAAAGAGATCAAGACGAAGAACCTTTTGACACTGATAACCTCCTCAACACTCCTCCACACTCATCGTCACGAAATCCTCCAACTCCATCAGGTTCACCTTCAAAGGATCCTTCACCACCTCCATCAGAACACGAGGACAAGTCATCTTCATCTTCATCATCACATCACTCACCACCAGCAGCAAAGAAAACACCCAAAGACAAATCAAACAAGAAGAAAAAGGGAGGCAAAGCAGCTTTGACTGCATCTCAACGGATCAAGGAAGCTCTAGATCTGGCAAGGAAGAAGAGGAAA